>CAUYRH010056402.1:0-19893 GCA_963574655.1 Perodicticus potto
TTCTTAGCAAAGTATCTCAAGAATGGAAGAAAAAGTATCCAATGTACTCAGCCCTACTATGAAGCTAATTTATAGCTTTCATATGAAGGCTATAACCCAATTATAGCACAAGAATATGGGGAAAGTGGTGAGGGAGGGGAGAGGCGGGGGAGGATGGATGGAGGGAGGGTAAATGGTGGGGTCACACCTATGGTGCATCTTAGACGGGTTCAGACGAAACTTACTAAATGCAGAATACAAATGTCTTCATACAATAACTAAGAAAATGTCATGATGGCTATGTCAAACAGTTTGATGAAAATGTTTCAGATTGTATATGAAAACAACACATTGTACTCCTTGATTGCACTAATGTACTCAGCTATGATTCAACAATAAAAATAAAATAAAATAAATAAAAGTCAACGACCCCCCTCTTCTAGCTTGAAAAGTTTTCTGCAGAGAGGTCTGCAGTCATTCTAATATTCTTCCCCTTGCAGGTTATGGTTTTCTTATATCTGGGTGATGCAGAATTTTCTCCTTCATATGAACTTTGATGGAGTTAATTATAATGTGTCTGGGAGATGCCTTATTTGGGTTGAGTCATGCTGGGGTTCTGAAACTATCTGCTATCTAAATTTCCAAATCTCTTGGCATGTCTGGGAAGTTCTCTTTGATTATCTCGTAGAAACCATCTGGGCCGCCTCTTCGCCTTCAGGAATTCCTATAAGGCAAATATTAGTTTTCTTCCAGTTATCCAAGAGCTCTCTGAGAGAATGATCCACTTTTGCTCTCCACTTCTCTTTGTCTTTGAGTTTGGGAGTGTTCAAAAGCTTTGTCTTCAATGTCAGAAATCCTTTCTTCTGCCTGCTTCATTCTGTTACTGAGGGATTCTACTGTATTTCCCAGATCTTTGAGGGCTCCAAGTTCTTGTCTCAATGTGTCAAAATCTTTGGTGATTTTGTCTTTGAACTCATTGAATTCTTTAAACAACTTTTGAAATGCTCCTTGAATTTCTAATTCCAACTCTACCTCCATTCTATTAATCTTATTTGCAATCCAAATTCTGAATTCAGTTTCTGACAGCTCAGCCATTTGTTTATGAATGGGATCTTCTTGTGTGTCTACCTTGCTGTTCCTTGGGGAAGTTGATCTTCTCTGATTATTCATGTTGCTGGAGTTTTCCTGCTGATTCTGTCTCATGATTATTTTACACCATTTGGATAGATGAGAAGAGAAGGCAAAGTTGGGTTGGGGGCTCTTGGAGTAGGGATTGTCCAGCCCTTTGCCCAAGAGCTGGGACTGGTGTCTGCACCTTTTCACCTAGAGCTTTGCAAAGGACCTGTATAGTCCTACAGCCTAAGAACCTGGGGACCTGCTTGGTGTGGTGGGGCTAAGTGGGCTAAGCGGCTCTGTCTTGTTTTCAGCTGGTCTCTGTCCAATCATAGTGAATCAGTTGCTCTTGGTTGAAGTCGCAGTTTTGGAAAAATAACAGCAACTAAGTCACTCCGGCTCCAAGGGCAGGGCCTGGAAAAGGAAAATCAAACCTTCCAACAACCACTCACCCAGGGTACCACTTTGGATAGTCCTCAGGTGATTGGCCCAGGTCAAGAGCTCCAAATCAATTTTCCCGGTCAGTACCCAGTCTCAAGTGGGAGCATTCAAAAGGTGTCCAGCAACTAGATAGTATGGGTCTGCTGGCAGCTTGAGTATGACTCACACTGATGCTCCATGGAGTGAAAAGGACCCACCCAGCAAGTTAATTGGTCTGAGAAGGTTAATACCACCTTCACCACCTTGAACCTCTGTCACACCCAGTCACTGGTAACCACGCAGGGCTGTGAGCCAGTTCCCTCCAAAGAGTAGATGTGCCAGGGGTCTACATCTGCCTTAGTCATGGGGAGATCTATGTCTCAGCCAGACCACCACACTCTGCCACCAGCTGACAGGGGGAACTGAAGCCTGACAACCTCAGGTGCTTAATGTAAGCTGGGACAGTTCACTCATTTCCAGCCCTGCCAAGATTGATGTTGCTGCCACTTATAGTCTCGCAGAATTTGCATTTCTGTCAGGCTATATTCCTGTAGTAACTGACCCAGCAAGAAGACCCCTAAAGGCCCCTAACTGTTTCAGCCTGAGCCACCGTCCATCTCAAACCCCCCTTATTGGTTCAATACTGAGAACAGGTTACAAGGAAGTTCTCTCTGAGGTCCCTGACTCCCTTGCAAAGCGATGGTAAAAACTCTCTCAAGCAGAGTTTTCCAAGTTACTAAGTTCCCTAGGTTACTGAGTATCCCAAAACTGTGTCCCAAGCTACTAAAGTTTCCCAGACTATTTCCATGTCAACTACCACACTGTAGCCCTCCAACTGTAACCCTGCCAACTGCTACATTTTGCTTTTGTTTCTTGCTTGCTTGCATGACAACGAAAAGGGTATAAAAATCAGCCTATTTTACACTTGGGAGCCATTTGCCTACCTAGCAGTGCCCCCTGCACAGGAGTAATAAATCACCTCTGATTTGAGCCTAAAGTGAAGTCTGTGGTTTTTTTTTTTGCAGTTTTTGGCCAGGGCTGGGTTTTGAACCCGCCACCTCTGGCATATGGGGCCAGCGCCCTACTCACTAAGCCACAGGCACCACCCGAGTCTGTGGTTTCTTATGGGTGGCCAGAGTTACAATATTTGGAGGCCCCAGTGAGATTTGCCACTCCCACCTATGCCCACCAATGGCTTTAGGGGAAGGCCTCGGAGAGACGTTCCTCTGCCCTGGAGCTCTTGGATGTGTGGAGTTTGGGCGTAGGTCCCCAGACTTCCAAATTGGTGATTAATCAGTAACATCTGGGTGAGTTTGTAACATCTGACTGTTCTCTAGAGATTTTGAGGAGGAACCATCAGTCCTGTTAAGTCTTTTGCCAGCTCTATACTTCTGTCTGAAGATTGCAGTTGTCTGGTGTTTGGGGAATGAGGGAAGGTCAGATGTGACATTAACTCCCCTGCCCCCAGGCCCACACAGGACGCTGTAGTGAGTCACTGGTCTGGACCCACGGGTTTGTGTGTCATTTTGATCTGGACTTGCAGGGGCAGGTCATCTGGTTGGTTTGTCTTGTCTTGACTCACGAGGTGGGTGAGTCTTTAGGTTGTCTTTGGTTTTGTTTGTCTGTCTTAAGTGTGAGTCTTTGGGCTATCTTTGGTGTTGTTTTTCTGTCTCTGACTTAAACTTGGTCTCGGACTCAGAGGGTCTGAGCCCTGGGGGGCTGTTTGGTGGGACTTAGGTCCCAGGTCCTGTGTCTTATGTCTTGGGGGCTCACAGGAAGGCTCTCTCTCTCTTTGGTTTTTCCTTTTAGGACTCACAAAAGATGGGTCTTTGTTTCGTCTAGTCTTTCTTCTTTAGACTCACAGAGTGTGGGTCTGTTGGTCTGTCTTTAGGACCCACAAGGTTTGAGTCTGCTGTGGTTTCTTCTCTTTTAGACCCACAAGATGTGAGGCTGCTGTGGCTTCTTCACTTTTAGACCTGCAAGAGGTCTTCCGTGCCAGTGAGATTGTGTGAAACCTGTCAGTCTCTCTCATGCCAGGTCTGTCTAAACTCACAGAATGGGAGTCTGTTGGTTTCTCTTCTTTGGATGTTTCTCCATCCCTTTGGATTTGTCTGAACTGTCTGCTTTTACTTGTCCCTTCTCTGGTTTATTAGGATTGTCCCCTTTAGACTCACAAGGGAGTGAGTCTCTGGTCTGTCTTTGGTCTGCTTTTATCTAGTAGTTTCTGGTCTGTCCCAGGTTTTTCCTTTTAGGACTCACAGAGAATGGGTCTTCAATTTGTTTGACTGGTGTGTATGAGTTGTTTGTCAAATTTGTGTTTGCCATTTCCAATAGTTTGTCAAAATTCCTTTCAAAGATTGGTCAATTCCAATTTAAATGTCACTCTCCTTCCAGCAATTAAAGAGTTACTACTGCTAAAACCTGTGGTTGCTATGTTATAAATAGTCTTAAGACAAGGTGCTGGCATTCAGCAAAAGACCCAAGAACAATTACTCATTTAGAACTAAAGGAAAAAAAAAACAGTCCTTTTTACCTTTTAAAATAGCAACTGTTTGGCATTACTCTGGTTGGCATGCATTCTGCTGATCCTCAGGTGGCCTCCAGGATGGTGGCAGGCTGTGGCCCCTCTGAAGGGAGGCACCCCCTGGAAATATCCCAGG
Source organism: Perodicticus potto (assembly GCA_963574655.1). Classification (NCBI taxonomy): domain Eukaryota; kingdom Metazoa; phylum Chordata; class Mammalia; order Primates; family Lorisidae; genus Perodicticus; species Perodicticus potto. The sequence goes on from CAUYRH010056402.1 coordinate 4,173, forward strand.
GTCCCCAAAGAACCTGGAGCCCTCTAGAGACCAACTGACGATCACTCCTAAATTCACCAATGAGTCCGCCTCTGGAGGTAAACCATTTTAACATCTAATTTTGGCTAGTGTCTGCAGATTTGTTATAAATTATTAGAAAAATATGTAACTGTTTATTGAATTCAATTGTTGTAATTTGTATAGAGCCTCCAGGGGAAGGCCAAAGACAGGAACTATAAACAGGAACAACAAATTGCCAGGCTATTGGCTTGTCAGAAACTTTCAGAGGCATGGGGAGCCTCGGCCCTACTGACCAGTTGGGGGCTCCCAAAAATGTGTGTTCGCACCCATCACTAGAAATACCATTAAAATGAAAGTGGACATCCAATCAACCCCCAGGGTATTAGATCACCCACAGACCTATTATAAACCATGTGAAAAAGTACTCTGGTTCTGGTTTTAAAAATATGAGAGTGTACATTGTTCATGTCGGGCCCGTGTCTGCTGTGTCATTTTATGTCATTTGTTCAGTGTTTATTAAAGGATTGATCTCAAACAGTCTTGGATTAAACTGAGAAGGGAAAAAAGCAAGTGTAAAAGAGTTTAAAAATTCCCTAAAACTCAGCATTCTCTGCCTTGAAACACCTCAGTTCTAGTTCTTGTCAGCAATTAGAGGTTTTTTCCTCTATATTGTTAACATTCTGGTTCCCTAATCCATTCCCTAAGAGCCCTCCCATACTAATTACATGGAGAAGAAAGCCCTGGAAGGGTGGCAGGAAAGTCCCACGATGGTCCTCTGTGACAGCAGCCCACCAATAGAGGAATGAACACGCAGGGGAAGAGCAGGCTCTGAAGGTAAAATACAACCCCCTGTGTATTCCACAACTTCCTTGTCTCTAGAAAATAAAGTTTAACTACCCTCCTCCACTGTTCATATAGAATCTTAAAGTTAACCTCACAGACTTTTAAAGAAACTTTACTGAAAGGCAAAAAAGGGTTAAAAACGTCTAAAATAATTGTAAAATATCTGTGCAGTTAAGTAAAACTTATGAAGAAGTTTACATGTAATCCAGTGAACTATGTATTCCCTTTAAAATCTTCTAACTTGTAATCTTGTTTAGACAAATGTTTTAAGCCTTTAATATTTGACAAAACTTCCAAAGTCAACATCCTAAATTTGGAGCTTGGCACCTGTAGCACAATGGTTGTAGCATCAGCCACCTGGACCGAGACTTGCAGATTTGAACTCAGCCTTGGCCAACTAAACAAAAAAACCAACAAATAGAAAAAGCACAACTCTGAATTTAGTCTTCTTGAAATATTAAAACCACTGAAAACCTAAAGAAAATTAGTTAAAATTATTTGATTTGTTGAAAATGTATAGGAAACATTGTCAAATATGAAATGGTAATTAATTTTGTATGAATTATGGTTATATGTAATCTGTCCTAAAGTATAAAATATTGGTCTGTCTTAATGTATATTATCAGTAATTCATTTAGAAAGAAAAATATATATATTGAGAGAAACTGAATTCCTAATGTCTTTGGAAATTGAGTACCTTTGGACTAACAACAGACTTTTAGAACTTTCATTGGAAAAATAAAACATGTCTATGAGTATTGCTAATCTAGCTTCAAACAGAACAGAAATCAGATACATGGAACTAAATTCATTTGTTATCGTTTTTGTTTAAAATATTGCTAATTCTTTCTGTATTCTGTTTTCCAGAAGTCAAAAAAAACATTTTTTTATTTTTTGAGCTATTTTTGGCTTTTCAAGCAATGTATCTATTTATGAGCAAAATTTGAAAATTTGAAACATGTATTTTTCTCTCTCTTTAATTTCTCTAGAGTTTGAAGGCCATTTGTAAGTATTCTTAATTTTTGACAATACAGTTATTTGCACAAGTTCAATAAGAATTTGTTTTGTTCTATAGGACATAATAAAGGCACTGGTTATTTTACTAAGGCTTTGGCTGGAATAGCATTTCCAGAGGTATCCAGACTGCATTAAGGAATTAAGGTTGACTTTATAAGGCCAATGAGAAAAAATCCCTTTGGAAAACTGGCCAGATACCCGTCAGTAACATTTCCTGATCTGCGGTAAGTAACGAAGGTCACTTGCTGACGGGTCTAGGAATCAAAATGTGCTTGACTCAATGCATACAAGTATCTAATGGCACAGATAAAACCTGGGCTCATGAAAGACTTTTGAGAAAGTCCAGCCTGAAAGTCCTTATAAAAAAGTTCCAGCAAAGCCAATTTTAAAGAAAAGAGCCTAGACAGCTAATAAATAATTATTCTTGCTGCACTGTTTACAAATAATCAAACCCAGTATATCAAAAGTACAATTTGTTTTGGCAACCAAGTTAGTTCTACTATACTTTTTCTTTAATAAAGAGAAAAATTAGAGAGAGAGAAACAGTTCAAAGAGAAAAAAGGCTGAGTCACCTGCATTAAATCTCAGCCTTACCTGTAATGTCAGCTCATGAAATGAAATATAACTGTTTTACTAAACTAATCTGTTAAATAAGACTAAAAGAAACTGGTCAAAGAGTATAGAATTATATACAGTAGTTATATCTACTCTGAAGCCTTAAAACTCAACAAAATCACCTGTTGGCTACACTGGGAAAACTTGTGTAGTCTTGAATGTTATCTACTGTGTCTATATAAAAAAACCTAAAATAAGAATTTCCCAGTAAATGGTGTCACTGTGTAAAAACCCTAGAAAAAGTAGCAAGGAAAAATTTCCACTGGGGTATTTAACTATGTTCTGTTTACATAGTTATCTGTACATGTACATCATTTTTCTCTGAAGGACCAAGGAGATCAAGTCTAAATCTAGAATCAGAAACTGGTCCCCCTGAAACCGAGGTAGAAAGGAATTTCCACCATCATCCTAACCACACGTACAGCAATGAAGGTGAAAAGAATCCTCACCTGGAGTCATCACAGCTAGCGGAATAAGACTTCACTGCCCCTTAGGAAGTAAAGGTAACTTTAAGACAGTCAACATGCCCTGCTCCAGCCAAATACTGGGAGCTGGCTGGTCAACACATGGCTGAAGCTTGAGGAAACTCCTCAAGGGACTTGTCTTAATTAGACTTTTGGACTTTGGGAAAAGGGGCAACAATGTCACAGGAAAAAAGTAAAAACTCATATGTATATTTGCCCACCACCATGGTACTATTAATTAAGGTCTGAGTAGAAAATCCAAGAAGAGTCACAGTCCCTAAGACCTCAGTGCTAAAATATCGGCACCTGCAGAAATAAGCTGATATTGAGACCCCAAGTTAAGGCAAAGTATGATCAATCTGGGGATCCCACTATAGTTTTAGTGGAAGAAGGAGCCTGACAAACTCCTTGGATGTTAGATAGCCAGCAGGTCTGATAAAAGGCGTGTGAGAATGTATGGGTTTAGTGTGACTGAGAGAACTCTAAGGGTAAAGTTAAACCCTCCTTCACAGGGTCTAGGGGAGTGTTAGTTTGCCTCCTATGGCTAAGTAGCAGCTCAAGTGGGAAATTGAGGCTGCCCTGGTTAAAAAAAAATGGGTTAAAATTGTATGCATGTGAATGCTTGGAGGATACCTGAAACAAATAATAGGTAGAGTTTCCCCCTCCCCATTCACAGGGTGAAACAAATGTGTAAGTGTGCCCTTCTTCCATGCTCCAACTTTGTCCCCTGGTTGAAGTTCTAGGTTTTCCACCTTCGTTGGTTTTCTGTCTGTCTTTAGGAGAAGCCACATAGCTATGTGGAACTTGGGGAAAATGAAAAAACATTAGAAAGAATATTGTTGTAGTTTTGTTACTAGAATTTTTCCAATGAGTGTTTGATCTCAGGAATTTGAGGATTGAGCCCACAGGCCACAGATCAGTGATACAATAACATTTTATTAGACAGAGGGACATACAGAGGGAGTGGTGAGTGCCAAAGCTATTAGCAGAGGAATTGTGCCCTGAAAAGTATTATGATTTGAACAGTCCAGTGAGCTCTTGATGCCCTTAAAAACCTGGGAAAGAGAGTGCAAATCCCATAATATCCATAAGGGGAGAGAATGCCCAAGTCAAAGGCTTCCTTTTTTAAGGGTAAATAATTGGCCCTGAAAAATATTTTGGCCTTAGTAAATGAAAAAACTACCTTTACAAACTGAAGAGATGTTCTAGCAAATAAATGAAGGCAGCCCCTCACCTTAAACAAGGTCATTAAGTCCTTGCTGCAGTTCTTGTCTAGAGAAGAGATTAGGGTGTGTACTACTCAGAAAATTTATGCCTGGAAATAAGAGCTTAATGTCTAAGCTCACATGAGCCTGAAATGAAAGTTCCCTGTCCAGCCCTAAATAGGAAAATTAATAGTATTGCATATCCACTGTCAGCCCCTCTCCAGTGACGCAGATGAATCAAGTATTTGATTCCCCAGAAGACCAGTGGGGAATGTACTAACTGACCCGGCAAGAAGACCCCCAAAAGCCCCTAACTGTTTCAGCCTGAGTCACCATCCGTCTCAAACCCCCCTTATCGGTCTAATTCTGAGAACAGGTTATAAGGAAGTTCTCTCTGAGTTCCCTGACTCCCTTGCTAAGCAATGGTAAAAACTCACTCAAGCAGAGTTTCCCAGGTTACTGAGTGTCCCCAAACTGTCTCCCAAGCTAGTAAAGTTTCCCAAACTATTTCCATGTCAACTACCACACTGTAGACCCCCAACTGTCACCCTGCCAACTGCCAACCTGTACGATTTGCTTTTGTTTCTTGCTTGCTTGCATGGCGACAAAAAGGATATAAAAATCAGCCTGTTTTACACTTGGGGGCCGTTTGCCTACCTAGCTGCACCCCCCTGCATGGGAGTAATAAATCACCTCTGATTTGAGCCTAAAGTGGAGTCCGTGGTTTCTTATGGGTGGCCAGAATTACAACATTCCCCTGCAGGCCAGGTGCCATTTGAGTTCCCAGAAACTGTGATTCAGCCCTGCCCTGAGCTGTTGCCGTTGAGCCAATTGTCACAGAGCTGCCATCTCTGTCTCTGCTGCACTCTGTGTTGGACCAGGCATGGTTAGAGCTCACACTCAGCTCTCAGTTCCTGCCTCTCCCTTGCCTGTTGCTCACACACAGCTCTCAATTTCTGCTTCTCCCTGGGCTGGTACTGTTGCCCCACTTGCTTTTGTCTCAGCTATGTTCCCCTGGGGGCTGGGGGCTTCTTAGGGTCGCTAATGCAGCACTTCTGACACAGCCCCACCCTGGGAGTATGCTCTCTTTGCGTGTGCGTATTAAAGTCTCTGTCCCTGCCATGCTCCACCCAGGCAGGTACCACCTCAGGCATACCCTTTACTTATGGGGCCTGTGTTTCTGTCCCAGATCTTTTCCACCAGTGGCTGCCATGGGAGTAGAGGCCTGACTTTCTCTGGTTGTCAAGAAAGGTGGGAATTGTCTCTCCAAAATATCCCTAGGGGTATGAGCTCTATTGTTCCCACAGCTGCTGCTCTGTGCCACGAGGTACCATCTCTTCCTCTCCCGTATGGCTCCCTTGGTTCACAGTCCTCTCTTTACAGCCCTGCCACAGAATCAGTATAGACCTTCAACAGCCCATGCCTTATCCACACCTCTTGAGAAAATGCCCCCAAATCTGCTCGCTTGTAGTTCCCAGAAATCGTGACTCAGCCACAGTCTCTGCCACTGCCCAGTCTCAGCTGCAGTCTGTTTTGGGGTGGGTGTGGTTAGAGCTTGCACTCAGCTGTCAGTTCCAGCCTCTGCCTGCCTGCCTTTGTCTCAGCTATGATCCCCTGAGGGCATCTGAGGCTCAGTAAAGCACTCCTCTGTGTCAGCCCCACCCTGGGAGTCTGCTGTCTCTGCACTTGCATATTCTAGTCCCCTCACTCCACCCAGACAGGTACCACTCCAGACATACCCTTTACTCATGGGGCCTGAGTTTCTGTCCCAGATCTGTTCTGCCAGTGGCTGCCACCAGAGAAGATGCCCAGCTTCCTCTTGTTGCCCAGAGAGACAGGGAGTGTCCTTCCAAAATATCCCCAGGGATATGAACCCCATTGTTCCTTCCACTGTGGCTGCTGCTCTCTGCCTCAGGGCACCACTTCTCCTGTAAGGTTCCCTCTCAGTTGACTGTCTTCTCCTTACTCCCATGCCACAGAATCAGCACAGATCAGCAACAGCCCATGCCCTGTCCACACCTCTTGAGAAAATGCCCAAGAATCTGGACTCCATGGGGGACAGGCTTCCAGGCCTCGGGGTGAGGGTGGAGGGGAGTGCTGGGAGTTCAGAATTGCAGGTAGAGAATATATACAGTTTTATACTGTTTTATGCTTGGCAGGAGAGTATAATGGCACCCTAGTAGGGGAAGGAGGTCCGGTTTTTAGAGGATCTCTCCCGTGGGATAAAATGGGAGGATATTTGAATTCTGCTCACTTGTTTGTATGGAGTATACTGCGAGCTGCTCTCATGGGGGAGGGAACTCCCATCTGCTTGCTGATGGATTTTGTACCTTTTGTTTGTATGCTTGGGGTCACAGCTCACCTCAGCAGGGTTGATGTGCGTTCTTCAACCTTCTCTCTTGGTGCAGCTCCAAACCATCAGCTTTCTTGCTGAACTTCTGTCCTTTAACTCTCCTTCTGGATGGGAGACTCTGTGGAAAGCTGGCTCCAGTCAGCCATCTTGCCTCCACCCCTCTGATTTTTCTTTTTTTTAAGGCCCAACAGGTTTCAGATCTACTTGCTTGTAAATAGTTGCATGTGTCCATAGCTTCACTCAAAGTTCCTTCCTAAATATAATTATCAAGCCAGCTTTATATATTTGCTTATTTTCCTTCCTGTCTCTCTCTCTCAGCTTAACGGCAGGTACCTTGAAATATCTAAAACAATAGGCTTATATGAAAAGTTGGCATTCTTCAGTTACTCTTTGCTGCAGGATTGGGCCCTCTGCTTAATTGAGATGTCTTAAAGGATCTTAGTTGCACAATATGTTTTTCTTAATTTCTGCTGTTTGGGATTTAGTAGTTGGGTCTTCATCTCTAGTTTCTCTCTACTCCCTTTCTTTTTGCTTAAAAACCACCTATTGTTTTCCCTGATTTCAGATATTTTTTGTCTTTTCCTTGTTAAATTCTGGCTCATTGTACCTGCTTCTCTAAGGAGGCAAGTAGTCGGCCTCTCTCATGATGACAGGTGACTCTTCTGAATGTCCTGCTGTTGCGTAACCTGGGTCTCCATCTTTCTGACCTCTCATATTCGTTGATTTACTGTCTGCTGTCCCACCATTGGGAACAATACCTACTATCTATTTTTGGTTTTGTGCATACCGCTTCTTCTTTTTCCATGCCTTTGCTTAAGTCAGGCTACTCTACATCACCACCCCAGCCACTCTTGATCCCAGGCTCCTGTGTCTCCTGTGGTCTCCTATGGGAGGGACCACTTCCTTCCCATGGCTCTTGTGTCTGAACACAAGTTTCTGGCCATGATTTCTTGAATGCTCTTGGCATTTTTGTGATGAGTACCATTTTATGGTTAGCCATTGATTATGGATAATTTTTCAATTGATGTTTGCTGTTTACAAAGTGTGTAATTAACTGGAGCTAAGGTACTGAGTTCTGAAAATGAGTGTAGACAAAGGCTGTGTGTGAAAAGTTCAGACTGCCCAGTTCTGACTGATTCAATTTTCATGGTGACAGATTAATTTTAACATCAGTCTTGGAAGCACATTCAATAGGGGAAAAGTCACAAGAACTGTTCTTACAGTGGAATCAGGTGGTGCACACTTTGTGCATCATGTCAAACACAACAGTATTGAAACTTTTTTTTTTTAGTCAATACTTAAGCATGTCCAGTTCAATGGATGAAATGCCATTAAAAACATAACATAAAAAATTTTTTAAAAAATCTGCTCGCTTGTTTGTATAAAGTATTCTGTGAGCCATTCTCATGTGGAAGGGGACTCCTATCCTTTTGGTGATGGATTTTTTACCTAGTGTTTGTTTCCTTGGGGTCGCAGCTCACCTAGGCAGGATTGATGTGCATTGCTCAACCTTCTCTCTTGGCTCAGCTCCACACCATCAGCTTGCTTACTAAACTTCCGTCATTTAACTCTCCTTCTGGAATGGAGCCTCTGTGGAAAGCTGGCTCTAGTCAACCATCTTGCCTCCACCAAAAGAAATTCTTATCTTTGTTACTCCATAGGTAAGTTTTTTTCCTTTATTTTCTTTCAAATAATTCTCTTTTTTCTTGGCTTTCCACAGTTTTAGTATGATGTGCCTAGGCATAGAGACTTTGTAATTTATCCTACTCAGTGTTATTTGTGCCTGCTACAACATTGGTTTGGTGTAAAACATTAATTCTCAAAATTTTTTTTCTGCTTCTTCCGTTTTTCTTCTCTTACTGATAGTATAATTGTATTATATATACTGTAATTGTTCCACAGTTTTGGATATTCTGATTTTTCATTCTTTTTTCTTTTTGTGTTTCAGTTTGGAAAATTTCAATTGACATAGCTCCAAGCTCACTGAATATTTCCTTGGTCTTATGAAATCTACAGATTAGCCATCAAAGGTATTTTCATTTCTATTCCAGTGTTTTTTTCTTCTGGAGTTTACTTTAGATTATTTCTTAGTATTTCTTTATCTCAACTTGTATTACTCATCTGTTCTTATATGATGTGCATTTTTTTACTAGAACCCTTAACATAGTGATCATAGTTATTTTAAATTATCTGATCATTTCAACATTTCTGTCATATCTGAGTCTAGTTCTGATACTTGCTTTGTCCTTTCACACTTTTTTTTAATGGCTATTAGAATGCCTTAAAATTTTTTGTTGGAAGTTTTACATGATGTTGAGTAATATGAATTGAGATAAATAGGCTCTCAGTGTGAGATTTTCTGTTACTATGACTAGAAGCTAAATTGTATTTTATGTTCTGTAGCTGTACATGCCAGAGGCTTCAAGTTCCTCTCATGTTCTTATCTCTGTATTGCTGGTGCCTTTGGGTTTCTCTAAAAATTCCTTCTTAAATTGTCTGAGCTTTGAAGCTCTTTCTGCTGTAATCCACTGCTATTATATTGGGACCCTGTTGTCTTGCTGGTAAGACATGGGAGGAGGGGAATCATTCTATAATCTTATGATTATATCTTAGCCTTTTAAAGATCTTGTGTCCTTGAGATGTGCTTTCCTAAGTATTTTTCAGGCTTTTTCCCCTTAGATGAGACAGGATGGCCATAGGGGTTTGGAGTTGCTAATTCCCTTCCCCTCCAAGTCAAATAAGACTCTGAAAAAGTTTCCCTTGAAACATTTCTCTCTGTTTCAGAGATTACTCTGAGCCTATGAGAAAATAGTTACTTTTCCACTCCTCCTGCACAAAACATGAAGGAATTTTTCTATAAATTTTGCTGTGAGAATCCATTGGTGTTCATAGAAAAAAAAAAAATCCATGAACATACAGGGTGCCCATCCAAGGACTAGGTCACCATGAGCTTCTCACTCTCGAGCTGGTCCATTTTTAACCTCTAGCAATTCATAAATATTACTCTTCAGTCAGTATTTCTACCAATTTATGGCTCTAGTAGCCACGTCACCAAATAAATTGATGTAAACTGTGATTCTCTGTATTCACCTATCTCCCCAGACTTCAGGGTGGTGGTTTTCACTGTGACCTAGGTTCTCAGATGGTGCTAAGAAAGTCATTGATTTTAAGTTTGTTTAGCTTTTTGTCTTATAATTACAGGAGTGATGGCTTCCAAGATTTTTACATGGCAGAGCTAAAATCAGAAATCACAGTTATTTTTTACCTCTCTCATTGTATTAGTTTTTCATACTTCAGCATCAGGGAAAGTCCATTACAGGTAGTATAAATTTATAAACATCTTAAAGAGAAAAAATGAATAATTTCTTTCTTACCCTGTTTCTACTCCCTTATGTGCCAGAGTTCTGATTTTCATGTCATTAATCCCAAAAAAATGAGATTCAAGAAACAACTGAATTATTCATTTCAGTAGCTATTACAACATGTAATTTTCCAGAATGCTGGGACAATTAACATAAGAGTGTGTATTTCTTCACATTTTTTTTTGAAAGAAATGCTGTTACTTTTTTCTTTTTTTTATGGAGCTAATAGGTAAAAGTGGATATGGGACTTGCTTTGGTTTTCATTTTCCTACCCAAAAGTAAACATCTATAAAATTTTAATATTTTCTTTAGGTATTGTTATCTATAAATTAGCTAGTCTTATTCATGTATTTTACCATGTTTTGTGCTTTTTACTATATTCTTGACTTTAAGGTGTTTATAGATTTACATTCAACTATAAGAAATAATACAGAGATTCAGTGTGTTTCACTCAATGGTAACACCTTGCAGAATCACAGTACAATATCTCAACCAATGTGTAGATGTGGACCTTGATACACAACATTTACATCACCACAAAGATCCTTCATGTTATATATTTATAGCCACACTCACTTTTCTCCTTCTTAATCCTTCTTAATCCTGGCAGGCCCTTACATAAATGAAATTGTACAGCATGTACTCTTTTAGAATTGGCTTTTTTCACTTCAATGAAATTATTATCAATAGTTCATTTATTTTTATTACTGTTGTATACTATGGTATGGGGTTTTCCAGTTGGTTTAAGCACTGATGTTGAAAAATATCTAAGTTGTCTCAGGTTTTGTCTATTACAAATATAGCTTCTGTAAGCATTCATGTACAGATTTTAGGAGAACAGACATCTTCATTTATCTGTAATGAATGCCCAGGAAAACAATTACTTTTTATATTATAGTAGCAAATTTAGTTCTGAAAGAAATTTTAGAAATCTGTTTTCCAAAGTAACTACCTTTTATTTTAACACCTTCTTACCAGCAATGTATGAGTGATCCAGTTTCTCCTCATCTTCACCAGCATTGGATGTTGTCACTAATTTTCAGTAAAACTATTCTGATCAGTGTTTACTGATACACACATATTGCACAGTGGAATTAACTATCATTCTATTCATCTATAAAAAAAGATGGAAACTTTACATCTTTTGTATAAACTTAGATGGAATTGAAGAACATTCTTCTCAGTAAAGTATCATAACAATGGATAAGCAAGCAGCCTTTAGACTCAATATTAAGACGACGCCAATAGATAAACAGCTACACACCCACAGTAAAGAAAAATACAATCAAATTCAAGTGGGAGGGAGAGGGGAATAGGGAAGAGGAAAAGGGAGAAGGGGTGGAGGATTGGTAAACTCTTATTTAATGTGCACAATGTAAGAATAAACAGAACACTCTATGGGTAAAGGGCTCAACTACAACTTAAACTTTGCCTAACAAATCCAAATAATATAACCTAATCATTTGTACCCTGATATTAATCTGGAATTTTAAAAAAATACCATTCTTCTAATGGCTGATGATGTTGAACACCTTTTCACGTGGTTATTTTCCATATATAATCTGCTTCAGTGAAATATCTCTTCATGTCTTTTGCTCATATTCTTATTTATTTGTTTGCTTTTTTTATTATTAAGTTTGGAGAGCTTTTAATAAATTCTAGTCATTTGTCAGATATGTTTCTATAGTTTCTTTTTATCCTAAGAGTCTTTTACACAGTAAAATTTTTAATTTCATGAAGCCAAACTTACCAAGCAATTTTTCATTTTATGAATCATGCTTTTGATGTGAATATTTTTGGCTTTTTTGTTTGTTTGTTTGTTTGTTTTGAGATAGCCCCACATGATTTTCAAATATGCATACATGTCTAAGATACATATTTTGAAGACACTATAGTGGACATCACTAAGAGGAGGAAATTTCAAATGTGGATTAGGGTAAATTTGGGACAATTAATTAAACAAGTTAAAATGAGAAAGGATTTTCAAGGATGGATGATGGCAGTGTTTATTGAACAACTCAAGTCTGGGTCCCTTCTACACCTCCAAAGTCATAATAATAAATGTAAATAAACAGTCCTAAAAACATGCCTTGAGAAAACATAACCATGGATGTATAACAATCCTAAGATGCCAATGACCTGCCTCTTCTCCTTCTGGAAAACTGCTACTTACCTCTCTTCCTGTTCATTTTTAATTTGCTGAATTCCCCACTAAGCCTTTAATACAATTAGTACTTTCTTTTTCAGATTTTCATAGCTCTTTCTTCATACTTGTGGTTAATATTTGTCCCCAATTCTGCTGTTCTCATTAAGTTGAATTTTTCTTTGGGTCAGAAAATATGCAAATACCTTTCTATATCCCTAAAGCTATTGATTATAAAGTGCCTAATAAGCAGCAGGCCTCAGCAACTTCTGATAAATAAATCAGTGAATAAAATAAGTATCTTATTCATTTGGACATCTATACCTTATTTTGTAATTATCTCAAATATCTTAGGCTGAGTACTAACTCCTTGACACCAAGACCACACAAGAGGTTGAAACAACAGGATATGGTGACTTACTATATAAGTGGGTTGAGGAAAAGCAAGTGGGAAAATAGAGTAAATTTTTATTTAAAATTTAGGTGTTGTGGCCAGTGCAGTGGCTCATGCCTATAATCCTAGCACTCCGGGATTATAGGCATCCTCTGAAGTGGGAAAATTGCCAGAGCTCAGGAGTTCAAGACCAACCTGAGCAAGAGTGAGATCCTGTCCCTAAACATAGCCAGAAATTGTGACAGGGCCTGTAGCCCCAGGTACTTGGGAGGCCAAGCAAGAGGATTGCTTGAGCCCAAGAGACTGAGGTTGCTGTGAACTATGATGCCCCTGCCAAGGGTGACAGAGTGAGAGTCTGTCTTAAAAAAATAATAAATAAAAATAAATAAAATAAAATCTAGGTATTTATCTCATTTTACACATTAACAGCTCTCCTTCCATTCCAGAGAACTCAATAATTCTGTGCAATGCAAAGTTGATACTCAGGCTGGGCTTCCTCAAAGTACTGGGCCATTTGCTCAGAAGACTTTGGCATTTTGGCAGCTTGCCTTTCAGGGAGTAAACAGAGGACCATGATGTAGTCAAAAACCACTTCCCGAAGTCTGCTTGATTTACAACCCTATTGATACTGTTTCCCACTATACCCTACATTTCATAAGCTATCATTATTAACTATTGTTAACTATGACTAACATTTGAGGAGACAAAAATCTCCATTTTGGGGGCCAACTCTGCAAGAAAAAATGTAGTCGATACATAGGTATTTTTCTAAAGTCCAAACTTTGTGGGTATGTTTGCCTCAGCTACAGAGGGAAGAAAGTTGGCATTTAAGGCTTAGGGACTGAGTCATCTTTTCCAGGCCAATTCTCAAGTGTCTGATGGATGGTTCATGGCTGCCAAGTGAGTAATGAAGGAACAGAGAGGGTTACAGGAGGCAGAAAGACAAAGCAGTCCTGTAACTCCCATCCTGGAAAACATAGTGGAGAGAATTTGTGAGATTCATTTGCTGCCAGCGTGGCCCTACAAGCTTTTGGAACTATTTCAAAAAAAGTGTAAAGCTTTATGGATAAAGAGCATCAACTATTATCCATTTCTGCTGGAGTTCCTTTTCTTTGTTTTAAAAGTTATTCCTTTTCCTCACTTCTAGGGAACATCACTAAAGATACACAGTGATTAAGTGGAATATTTATAATCCCTTAGAGATTGTAAATGTGCAACTTATATGTGTGTTTGAATTGTAAGGCCGCATATACAGAATCAGTTCCTGCCTCAGAGAGAACCAGAGCTCTCTGTGTCTGGCTTTCAGGAATGAAGATTCGAGATGTGTCCCTCAGAATTCTCTGAGTTCTGGCTCTTTCTTTATTCTGGGCCCTATTTAACCCTCCAGCAATGCTTATGATGCTTTTTCTTCCTCTATTACAAGTCACAACCAATAGCATTCTTTCCAGGCTTCCTGAGATCCACGTTTCTTCATGGGCCATTTGCAAAAGTATTAAAAACTATTATTCAAAGACTTTCTACAGCTCCAAACATATTCTTTGTTCAAGTATTGCCCACGTGATCAGTAAATGTTACTCCCCAAAGAAACAAGTGGTGGTATTCTAAGAAGTAAAACTGGTCACTCCTTGCTTATACGCACCTTCATGTCTGTACTGGCTTAGTACATTCTGCTTGAAATGCTTGAGATGGTTTGCTTCCCTTCATCCTTCCAGAAAAATTATAGTCACCTTTCTAATTCCACTGGAATCTTCTCCAATATCCTTTCCACTAGGCAGACCTTATCCTTCCCCTGCACATGCACTCAAATCATGTTGTTCAGGTGATTGTTTGGTTTTTGCTTATGTATTTGGGGAGCCTGAGTTGAGAGTCCTAAGATGTGGGCTGGAATTCTCACTCTGCACTCTTCATATCTCATTAGGAAAGTCATAAGTCCTTTCCGCCTTCCAACAACCTCATCTATAAAATGGGTCTAATAGTACTTACTTGGCCAGATTGCTATTTAGGAATATAAGAGATAATGAGTTTCTGATTGCTCTCTAACAGTTCCTAGCAAAAAAGCATAAATGACCCTTCATAAATAAATTATGATGCAATTATATAATGGAATACACAGAGTCATTGAAAAAAAGATTGCATATACTTAACATTTATTGACCCAGAACTATCTCTGTCACATATTAGTGAAGGGAAAGGAGGTTTAAAAATGCTTCCTGTCCTGAGATCATTTGATTAACATATAAATAAATACAAATTTCAAAAATATACACATATGCATGTTCTTTTAGAAAGTTTATCAAAAATGCTAGTAATTATTACCAATAAGTGGAAGAATTTTAGAAGATTTTTAGTTCATTCAATACTCTTTTTGAAGATTTCTTAAATAATATAGCTATTATTTGCAAAAGATTATTTAGAAATACCACACATAATGTCATAATAAACTTGAGAAATTGGAAAAAAAACGTGTACAACTGGTGGTTTGGTAATATATTTCAAAGTTGAATAAAGCAATGACTACTTGGATTGGTGAATAAGTCAACAGATATTGGTTTATCATGCTACCTATTAATTAACTTTGGGTAAGTACTTAATCTATGAGGGTTTTGATTTTTTCCCATTTTTCAACATAGTTTTCATTAGAGCTATAGATTCCTCTACAATACCGACATTGTTCATTCATCCATTCACTCATTTAACAGATATTCACTGAGCACCTACTGTCTGATCACCTAAGCATCCGGGATATATGGTGAAGAGGAGAGATGAGGCTTTTCACCTCCTGGGCATGCATATATCAAATAAAGACAGAAAGAAGCATGATGTTCTCAGACGTTAGGTGCTGAGCTTTAAGAGCTTGCCATAGAGAATGGTGGAGAATCCTTAGACGCAGGGAACTATGATCAATAAAGCTTGGGAACTGAGTAAACGAGAAATATTTATGGAACAATAAGGCCAGGGTGGGCTGGATCACATGTCTCTCAAACAGTTACCCTAAACTCATAGAAGAGGATATATAAAGTTAAAAGCTAAATGGCTGATATCTACAAGATGTATTTACTTTACATGCATTCCCAACAAATTTTAGATATTCACTGCTTCTAAAATCCCTACACATGAGCTATTAACTATTTTAGAAATGTGAAATAAATCTACGGTGCATCTTACAAGGGTACAAGTGAAAATTACTAAATGTAGAATATAAATGTCTTCATATAGTGATTAAAAGGCCATGAAGGCTATGTTAAATAGTTCAATGAAAATATTTCAGATTGTATATAAAGTCAGCACATTATGCCCCATGATTGCACCAATGTACACAATTATG
>CAUYRH010056406.1:0-19705 GCA_963574655.1 Perodicticus potto
CTGCAACCAAAAAATGGCCGGGTGTTGTGGCGGGCGCCTGTAGTCCCAACTACTTGGGAGGCGGAGGCAGGAGACTCACTTGAGCCCAGGAATTGGAGGTTGCTGTGAGCTGTGATGCCACAGCACTCTATCCAGGGTGACGGCTTGAGGCTCTGTCTCAAAAATAAATAAATAAATAAATAAATAGGGCGGCACCTGTGACTAATTGAGTAGGGCAGTGGCCCCATATACCGAAGGTGGCAGGTTCAAACCTGGCCTTGGTTTTCTGCAAAAACAGAAAAACAACCAGGAGTTGTGGCAGACGCCTGTAGTCCCAGCTACTTGGGAAGTTGAGGCAAAAGAATAGCCTAAGCCCAGGAGTTGGAGGTTGCTGTGAGCTGTGTGACGCCACGGCACTCTACCAAGGGTGATAAAGTGAGACTCTGTCTCTACAAAAAAAAAAAAAAAAACTAAAAAAAAATAATAATAAATAAATAAAGAGTGGGGCACCTGTGGCTCGGTGAGTAGGGCGCTGGCCCCATATACCGAGGGTGGTGAGTTCAAACACAGCCCTGGCCAAACTGCAACAAAAAAATAGCTGGACATTCTGGTGGGCACCTATAGTCCCAGCTACTTGGGAGGCTGAGGCAAGAGAATCGCCTAAGCCCAGGAGTTGGAGGTTGCTGTGAGCTGTAATGTCACAACACTCTACTGAGGGCTATAAAAATAAAAAAGAGGCTTGGGGCGGCCGCCCGTGGCTCATCGAGTAGGGCGCCAGCCCCATATACCGAAGGTGGCAGGTTCAAACCCAGCCTCGGCCGAACTGCAAAACAGAAAAATAGCCGGGCGTTGTGGCAGGCGCCTGTAGTCCCAGCTACTCGGGAGGCTGAAGCAAGAGAATCGCCTAAACCCAGGAGTTGGAGGTTGCTGTGAGCTGTGTGATGCCACGGCACTCTACTGAGGGTGGTAAAGTAAAACTCTGTCTCTACAAAAAAAAAAAAAAAGAGGCTCGGCACCTATGGCTCAAAAGGCTAAGGCACTAGCCACATACACCTGAGCTGGCGGGTTCAAATCCAGCCCGGGCCCACCAAACAACAATGACGGCTGCAACCAAAAAATGGCCAGGCGTTGTGGTGGGCACCTGTAGTCCCAGCTACTTGGGAGGTGGAGGCAGGAGACTCACTTGAGCCCAGGAATTGGAGGTTGCTGTGAGCTGTGATGCCACAGCACTCTATCTAGGGTGACAGCTTGAGGCTCTGTCTTAAAAATAAATAAATAAATAAGGAAAGAAGGAAAATCTGTTCCTCTGTAACTTTCATTTGGTCTTAATTGTGCCTCTGGAGAATTCAAAACTAAGCTATTTCTCTCTATGAAGCTCTTTCCATGTGGCAATACAGATCATGCACCCCCTACTCCCATCTTTATGGTAGCCTCAGTCCCAGGAGGTCTCATTCAGTATTCCTCAACTATTCAAATGTTAGACTCATCAGTAATACAGAAAAGCCCCAAAGTACAACCTATATCTTTCAGAGATCTTGAATCTAAGTTTGACTAATAGGTTTGATCCCAATTACTTACTAAGGTACTTGTGAAGCACCTTGTTAAGCAGTATAACTCCCCCATAAAAGCATGGAATTAATCCAACATAGCAAATAATGGTTAACATTTTTATATGCCAAGAACAGGGCTAAGTGCTTTATGACACCTACATCCCCACCCCCACCCGCACTCCTTGAGGCAGGCACTGTCATTATCATTATCCCAGTTTTACAGTTGAGGAAATTAAGGCCCAGCTATTCTGAGGGCTTCTGCTCATAACTGCACATGTTTCTTCCCCTGTGAATATGAAGACAAGGATAAGGGCAGGATAGTACTTGCTGTCCCCAGAGTGAGGCTTCCACTTTCCCATCTCTGTTTGCTAATACATTGCCTCTCCATTTTGCCCATTTCTTCACCAAAATTTCATAAGCACCTCTCACATAGTCAAGCTCTTACTGTCAGTGATTAGACTTAGAATAAAATGTGCCAAGTGATCACCAGGGTCAGGGAAAGCTTCAGGGAGGTGGAAGCACCTGATGTGGGTCTTGAACTATGAAAAGGAATAGAGAAATAAACCAGTGGAAGGCTAGAATGGGGAAATTTCAGCAATAAGGAGCAGCATGTACAAATACCCAGAGGCATGAATTTGTAGGCATGCACTAAAACAAAATATCATGTCATAGTAAGTACAGTCCAACACTTTTCTTTTTTTTCTTTTTTTTGAGACAGAGCCTCAAGCTGTCACCCCATAGAGTGCCATGGCTTCACAGCTCACAGCAACCTCCAACTCCTGGGCTTAGGCGAGTCTCTTGCCTCAGCCTCCTGAGTAGCTGGGACTACAGGCGCCTGCCACAACGCCCAACTATCTTTAATTTTCTTGAGACAAGAGTCTTACTTTGTTGCCTTGGGAAGAGTGCCATGGTGGCTTCATAGCTTACTGCAACCTCAAATTCTTGGGCTCAGGCTCGGCGTCTGTGGCTCAGCGGGCTAAGGCGCCAGCCACGTACACCTGAGCTGGCGGGTTCGAATCCAGCCTGGGCCGGCCAAACAATAATGATGGCTGCAACCAAAAAACGGTCCAGCATTGTGGCAGGCACCTGTAGTCCCAGCTACTTGGGAGGCAGAGACAGGAGACTTGCTTGAGCCCAGGAATTGGAGGTTGCTGTGAGCTGTGATGCCACAGCACTTTATCGAGGGTGACAGCTTGAGGCTCTGTCTCAAAAAAAAAAAAAAAAATTCTTGGGCCCAAATGATCCTCTTACCTTAGCTTCCCAAGTAGCTGGGACTACAGGTGCCCGCCACCATGCCTGGCTAGTTTTTTCTGTTTTTAGTAGAGACAAGGGTCTTACTCTTGCTCAGGCTGATCTTTTTTTTTTTTTTGAGACAGAGCCTCAAGCTGTCACCCTGGATAGAGTGCCTTGGCATCACAGCTCACAACAACTTCCAATTCCTGGGCTCAAGTGAGTCTCTTGCCTCTGCCTCCCAAGTAGCTGGGACTACAGGCGCCTGCCACAACGCCTGGCCATTTTTTCGTTGCAGCCATCATTGTTGTTTGGCTGGCCTGGGCTGGATTCAAACCCGCCAGCTCAGGTGTACGTGGCTGGCGCCTTAGCCCGTTGAGCCACAGGCACCGAGCCAGGCTGATCTTGAACTCCTGAGCTCAAGGGATCTTTGAGAGGTCAAAAACCAAAATAAAAATTATTCCAAGATGTGAAATGAAAGGAAAATGGAATCCAAGTTCTATGTGGGCAACAGTGACCTTTATTTCCACCCTGATGAGGGTGAGCTGAGTTCCAGAAAGAAGTCAGCATGTGGATAAAGATGGATGGGACTTTTAGAGGTCAGAAAGGTAGGGGGGTGGCCCATTCACCTTTCTTAGGTGGGACGTCCGTGGGAAGGGTGGGGTTGGTTCTATTTGGATGAGTCTGCTCTACTTGGGCCAGTCCCTGCATTTGACTGTATCAGTCTTCCCACATGGGCCTTCCAGAGCGCTGGCTTTACAGGCCTGAGCCACAATGTCCAGCCCAAAGCAAAATTCTTTTTTTTTTATTTTTTGAGACAGTTTTACTTTGTTACCCTTGGTAGAGTGCTGTGACGTCACAGCTCACAGCAACCTCCACCTCCTGGGCTTAAGCGATTCTCTTGCCTCAGCCTCCCGAGTAGCAGGGACTACATGCGCTCGCCAATAGCACCTGGCTATATTTTTGTTTTTTAGTTCAGCTAAGGCCGGGTTTGAATGCGCCACCCTCAGTATATTGTGCCAGCGCCCTACTCGCTGAGCCACAGGCACTGCCAGCAAAATTCGTAATGTGTTTATAAATGCAAATGTGAGTTATACAACCATATTTATGCAAATAAAACCTTTACCCTCTTATCTACTTAGTTCTATTAAACTCAAAAGTGCTTAGGACTATGGGGGGACACAAGGCAAATGTAAGCACTAAAAGTGTATAAATATAATGCTAAACACAGATGGAATTGATTTGCCAAGTTGTGTACATTTTGTAAAACAGGTGAAAGCAACAAGATTCATTACTAGGACTATTTTTTTTTTTTCTTTTTCTCACGAGACAGAGCCCCAAGCTGTCACCCTGCACAGAGCGCTATGGCATCACAGCTCACAGCAACCTCCAATTCCTGGGCTCAGGCGAGTCACCTGCCTCCGCCTCCCGAGCAGCCGGGACCACAGGCGCCCGCCACAACGCCCGGCCATTTTCTTTTGGTTGCAGCCGTCATTGTTGTCTGGTGGGCCCGGGCTGGACTCGAACCCGCCAGCTCAGGTGCACGTGGCTGGCGCCCCAGCCCGCCGAGCCACAGGCGCCGAGCCTCATTACTAGGACTAATTCCTCTGCCAGCCTCCTTGTCAAAGCCCTTACCCTCCAAATCTCCATACTTTATCCTGAGGGAGCGTGCTTAGATTCTGTAGAACCCAAGCTAGATTGTGGAAGGACCCCACTCTGTAGGCGGCGGTAACAGCAGTACTGCTGAACTTCTTGGAAATGTGAATGAAGTCGCAAGCCTTACCCCAGCAAGCCTATAGAATCAGAAACTCTGCGGGTGGGGCCCAGCGTTCTGAGTGTTAACCAGCCCTTCAGGTTATTCTGACGCTGCACGCTCAAATTGGAGAACCTCTGTTCCAGGTTACTCTTGCTGCCCTTTTAAAGAAAGAATGGAAATGGGGACTACAGGAATCCATTCCCAACTCTGCAGGGATCTTTCTTGTCTGTTGCCATTACCCTAATACAGATGGAACGTAAAGCCCATTAGACAAAACATGAACCAGACCTGTTCCACGGAACTGTGAAGTCAGTTTTCCTTGGCTTTGCCTTTGGTCATTTTGAAAGAAAAAAATTGTTGCTTCATGAGACACACTGCTCTCTGAACTTTTCCCTTTTCTAGTAAAAGTACAAATTCCAGCTGGAGTTCTTGACCAACAACATCTTTCTACAGAAGTTGCTGTCTTCAATGCTTTGCTGAGTTCCAGAGATAAGATAAATAATTTACCAAATGTAGGTTTCTGATTACTCACTCTATCAGCATTTAGAGCAGAGAGCTCTGGCCCCTGGGGGTTTGATTCGTTCAGATGCAGCCCATCTGCTTTTGTTTTTTTGTGGGGAGTTTTTTGGGGGTGGGGTTGCCTGGAAAAGCCAGGGAGCTCCCAGTATCCCACACATATTTTGGGTATGAACTGCCTAAATCTTATGGGTTTTACTGGAAATTCTGGGGAATGCTATTTTCTTATTATTTAAAAAATACACATGCTGCTAAGGCGCATTTTTTCCCTCCTCTGTCTCTCCCCTCCTTTTTTTCTTCTTAAAACATGAGTAAAAACAAAACTCCACAATTCATTTTCAAAGATTTTTCAAAATAAGTTATTTGAAAGGGTATTTTCAATGTTATGCAATTTTTTTTTATCCTAAATTCATATTGCTTGCACATTATAAAAGTAATTTCAGGGAATTTTATAGAAGGGATTAAGTAGAATTTCTCCTAAATCAAGTGACACTCGGGAGAAAAGGAACAATCTAATTACATAAAAGCATCATCCTTCACTCAATTTCTGAAGTATAGTAACAATATCAGTAGTGATAAATGTAATAGAAACTTCGTATCTGTAGTTACTCCAGTTCTTTTTTTTCTTTTTTTTTTTTGAAACAGAGCCTCAAGCTGTCACCCTGTCACTCTGAGTAGAGTGCCGTGGCATCACTGCTCATAGCAACCTCCAACTCGTGGGCTCAAGTGATTCTCCTGTCTCCGCCTCCCAAGTAACTGGGACTACAGGCGCCCGCCACAACGCCCAGCTATTTTTTTTTGTTTGTTTCGCAGTTCGGCTGGGGCGGGTTTGAACCCACCACCCTTAGTATATGGGGCCAGCGCCCTACTCGCTGAGCCACAGGCGCCACCCAGATTTTTTTTTTTTTTTTTGAGACAGAGCCTCAAGCTGTCACCCTGGATAGAGTGCTGTGGCATCACAGCTCACAGCAACCTCCAATTCCTGAGCTCGAGCAAGTCTCCTGCCTCCGCCTCCCAAGTATCTAGGACTATAGGCGCCCACCACAACGCCTGGCCATTTTTTGGTTGCAGCTGTCATTTATGTTTGGTGGGCCCAGGCTGGATTCGAACCGGTCAGCTCAGGTGTACGTGGCTGGCGCCTTAGCCCGTTGAGCCACAGGTGCCGAGCCTCATGAACTTTCTTAATGCAAAGAAAGGATTGTACATGCTACTTCCTATTTTTTTTTTTTTTTTTTTTTTTTTGAGACAGAGTCTGAAGCTGTCACCCTGGAGAGAGTGCCGTGGCATCACAGCTCACAGCAACCTCCAACTTCTGGGCTCAAGCGAGTCTCTTGCCTCCGCCTCCCAAGTATCTGGGACTATAGGCGCCCGCCACAACGCCCGGCCATTTTTTGGTTGCAGCCGTTATTGTTGTTTGGTGGGCCCGGGCTGGATTCGAACCCGCCAGCTCAGGCGTACGTGGCTGGCCCCTTAGCCCGTTGAGCCACAGGTGCCAAGCCTGCTACTTCCTATTTTGAGCACCCTGTGAATAAGTAAAATAATAACATCTTTTTTTTATAGAGACAGAGTCTCACTTTATTGCACTTGGTAGAGTACTGTGGCGTCACACAGCTCACGGCAACTTCCAACTCCTCTTGCCTCAGCCTCCAGAGTAGCTGGAACTATAGGCACCTGCCACAATGCCCGGCTGTTTTTTTGTTGTTGCAAGTTTGGCTGGGGCAGAGTTTGAACCCGCCACCCTGGATATATGGTGCCAGTGCCCTACCCACTGAGCCACAATCGCCGCCCAATAACATTTTATCACAAATCTGGCTATTGTTTTCTTGTCAGTGATTTAGTGGGGAGTTGATTGTCTCCCAATAGCAAGTCATATTAAAAGTCTCTAGTGTGGAAATGAAAGTTGTGGATTGGTTTGGGGCATGCACCTAGCTGAGTAGTTAGCTCAGACACAAAAACAGCATCTTACAACAGAGGACATTACTAAAAGGGTGATAAAGGTAAAGTAAGGACTCAGAAGGAATTCCTCGTGCTTCACAGCTCTGGGTCTGAAACAATTAAAGAGTGAAAGGTGTAAAAATGCTACTTGCTACCTATTTTGTGTTTCTCTGAGAGATTAACCTACTTTCTTGGCTCATTTTCTTCTTCCTACATCAGTTGGTTAAAAGCTGTGGTAGCTGGCAGCCTCAGATGACTCCATCAGCATCTGTTATCTTAGTTCTGGGCCTCTCAGGGACACACAGAGTAATTTACCTCTTATTTCTTTTGCTTCCTCCCCACAGCAGGTAAAAAGTCTGCCCCAAGCTCAGACACATTCTCCCTCGTAACAAGAACCTGTTCAACCGAGGAAGGTGAGTTAACAGTCGGTGGGCGCGCTTTTTCTTCTCTCTTTTCTTGTCTTCTGACAGATCCGAGAGGATCTGGAGCAGTGAGTCTGAGAAGAGTAGCATTTAAGTGCACACACTGACTCAGAAGGAGGACTCAGACCTTGCTCTCCACTTCTGCTTGCCGTATGCTGTATTTTAGGTTTCATGTTGCTCTTGCAACATTTTTTTGGTTGGTTGGATGGCTGAATGAAACACAACCTTCCCTGCAGACATCAAAGCATGTCTCTAGCTTAGCAAACTCTCAATCCAGCCTTTCGTCTCTCCGGCTACATTCCAATTTAACCGGGGCTGCCTTGCATGATAATCAGGCCTAATTACCACTTTATCCCTTGATTGTTGTGCTGAGTTTTGGAACTGCAGAGTTCTTTTCTCAGCTTCCTCCAGCCTCGGTTTACCCTCCCTGCTGTTATTTAGCATAGCCAGTACCGAGATTTAGCCATTAAACTTAGCAAATAGGTGAAAAGGACAGGACTATGCCTTTGGGATATCAGCGCTCTGTCCACTTAGTAAACTTGAATTCCTTTCACAACTGTGGGAAGATCTTGCCATGTACAGGATATTCTGAATACCACAGGAGCTTTAAGAGATTTATTACTAGGTTAAAGAGTAAAACAAAGGCCTTGGTATCCTCCCTCCCCAGAGGTATTTTCCTACCTTCTCTCTTACCACACACACAGAGACACAAAATCTTTTGTGAAATATTGAGACCAGAAGGAAAGGGGTATAAACCAGAGCCTTTGGAAATTTCTCCTAATTCTTTTCACATGGTATGATACATTTTGATGCCTTAGTTTCCCTAACTGCAAAAGGAATCACCAGCAAAGAATTCATAAATGAGGGCACAATTAATCCCATCTACTTGCAGTTTAAACTGTCCAGTCACATGATTATTTATTTATTTATTTAATTTTATTTTAAAAAATGTTTTGAGACAAGGCCAGGTACTGTGGCTCACGCCCCCGTAATTCCAGCACTTGGGAGGCTGAGGCAGGGTCAAGTGTTTGAGACCAACCTGAGCAAGAGCAAGACTCCTGTCTCTAAAAAAAAAAGAAAGAAAAGTCGGGCGCTGTGGCGGGCGTCTGTAGCCCCAGCTACCTAGGAGGCTGAGGCAAGAGAATTGCCTAAGCCCAAGAGCTGGAGGTTGCTGTGAGCTGTGATGCAACAGCACTCTACTGAGGGTGACAAAATATATATATATGTATGTATATATATCTCACAGATTCTCAGGCGGCGCCTGTGGAGTAGGGCACTGGGCCCCATATACCAGAGGTGGTGGGTTCAAACCCAGCCCCAGCCAAAAACTGCAAAGACTCAGGAGGCTGAGGCAAGAGAATCGCCTAAGCCCAGGAGTTGGAGGTTGCTGTGAGCTGTGACTCGACGGTACTCTACCGAGGGCAACAAAGTGAGACTTTGTCTCTAAAAAAAAAAACAACACAGATTCTCTGGTTCCACCGCAGCAGCCCATTCAGTTTCTTAAGAGGTTTCTGGAATTTGCTTTGTAAACAAGCTTGCCACCATCACGTGACTTTGCCAAATCTGGGGTCCTTGGCCGAAGACACAGTATGTGTCAAAACTGGAGGCAGAAAAAAGGAAGGAGAATCATTTATCAGAGAAGGAAAACAAATTTGGAAACCACTTAATGAGGTCAATTTCAGAAGTGGGAAAAGGACCACAAGCTCGCAAGTGTAGGTCAGAGCATCTCAAATTGTAATGTGCACAGGAATCAGCCGAGGAGGCTATTAAAATGCAATAGGTTAGGATGTGGCCTGGGAATCTGCATTCTTCTTTTTTTTTTTTTTCCAATTTTTTTTGGCCAGAGCTGGGTTTGAACCAACCACCTCTGGCATATGGGGCTGGCGCCCTACTCACTGAGCCACAGGTGCCGCCCTTTTTTTTTTTTTTAAGACAAAGTCTCACTATGTCGCTCTCAGTAGTGTGCTATGGCATCACAGCTCACAGCAACTTCCAACTGTTGGGCTTAATCAATTCTCTTGCCTCAGCCTCCCAAGTAGCTGGCACAGGGCGCCTGCCACAATGCCCAGCTATTTTTTGGTTGTAGTTGTTGTTGTTTGGCAGGCTCAGGCTGGGTTCGAACCCCCCAGCTCTGGTGTATGTGGCTGGCGCCCTAGCTGTTGAACTACAGGCACCAAGCCAGAGTCTGCATTCTTATTAGCTTCCAAGCTATCAGGTAAAGCATTGCAGCTGGGCTGGGGACACACTTTGATTGACAAGGGTTAGGTTAACCTTAGTATTTTATAAATAAAGAAATTGAAGCCCAGAGAGATTACTTGTTCTGCAGTTGCAGGCATTGATTCTATCTCTCTGTGCTGCTGTTGCCTAAGGATGCTGAACCTCTGTAGGAACCTGTTACCAGCCAGATGTCAGGAGCAGGCTGCATTCATATGACAATTGCAGACGTGGGGCAGTCCTGCAGCTGAGCTACACCACACATTTCTTAGCTCTGTGAGGATGATCAGAGGAGTTGCAATGTGGTGGCTGTTCTTCCACAGTCTGTATTTCTTATCATTGTTACTGCAACTTCCAGGTCTGGCCTCTTGAATTCTTGGAATTCATTGAGACTTCTTGGGTAATAATGAGACCTGTTAAAGAAACTATGCACCAACATGTGCCCAGACATTATCATCTTTTTTTGTGAAAGGCTATGCATTAGACAAGTTTTGCCTCTGTCCTGAATAGCAACTCTAATATGGTTTAATAATCTATTAAATACCAGGACCAGGAGTACTCCTTGACACAGGAAGTCCGATTTCACACAAAGCTAGTAAGCTCAGGGAATTGATTATCCCAGAGCTGGTATAGATTCAAAACAACATTCTCACCCTCCTTGAAGGATGGAGAAAATAGTTAATCATCCTTAAAGAAAAGGAATGCTGGGGGGGTCAGGGAATGCTTCCTAACCTTTGAGGTTAAGTCAGAAAAGCAGTAACTGCCCTGTGTTTCATGGTCAGGGACAAAACTCAAGAGGGTAGAGGGCACCAAAGAACTGACCTGGAGGCATGTTTTGTAATCGCTAATTTTCAGGTAGTGAAGACCTAAGAAATTTCTGTACAAGAAAGCATTACCAGAACTTCCTTATACACCACACACCACACACACACACACACACACGTTCTCTGCTTATCCTCTCACATAAAGATCTCTTATTCTGGCCTCCAGACAATGTTGGACGAAAATATCTCTGAGTTAGAACAGCCCGTGATATTTCCCAGACCCGAGTGTGTCTCCTTGAAACATCACATGTTACATTTATATCTTTTTCCTGTGATCCAATGACGCGTTTTCCCTGAGCTAATGAGGGGACAGGTGAATTAAGGAGGTTTCCAGCCACTGCTGTCCCATCAGGGTGAGTTTGAAAACTTTTGTTTAGGATCAGAGTCCAGGGACAAGTTAAATTTTGGTTCTAAGCATGTGGACTCAGGTTTTTGTCCGAGTGAGGAGTCAACTCTTTGGGAGGTGGGGGTTGGGGAGGGAACAGGGCCTCCCTGCAGCCTCCGGCCATTAGTAATCTGCTTTGTGAATGAGGTAAAGGAGGAGGGGACGCACATACTTGAAATTCCTTTATCTGGGTGGGCTCCTTCTTTCCAAACTTTCAGGATGTGGGAAATAGAAGATGAAAGAGGCTGCATTTCCAGCCTATCGGGTTACAGCGTGTAAAATAGCGAAGGAAAGAAGTAGGGGGTGGAGATCGGGGTGGGTGAAGGCCGCCCCGTGAGGGGCCAGGGAAACCCAGTTTGGGAACTGGCCGGGGAGAATGAGAAAGAAAGAGTGCTGGGGCGGTCAGATCACGTTTCACATCACATCAGAGCTGTGGAATTTCCTCTCTTCTAGGGGGAGCCCTGTGAAGATGAAGTTGGTTTAAGGTTAGTCGGTGATGAATAATAGCCCAGAGGCGCCTGATTGAGGGTGTTTCTAAGTGACTGGTGTTTACAAGCAAAGCTTTTGTGGTGGGGTTGGGAGGTGGGAGCTGGGGCCATCTTCGGTCTGAGTCGTTAACCAAATTCTGTGACCCGGGAATGGAGTCCATGTATGGATTTTTATTTGTGTCTGACCTCTGTGGTATGCAGATCCCTGAACACTTGGGCTGAGAAAGGGAGCAAAAGGGATGGGAAGGTGATTAGAAAAGGCAGAAGAGCCTCCAGTGTGGGTGAAGGATCCAAAGCCCAACGGGCACAATCAGTCTCTGTTTTGTGTCTGGTGCCCCTGGGGCGGGATCGGTTTCTATTCTACTTAATCCACGTGCCCCACACCACTCAATTGTCACAGCCTGGCTCTCTGAGGGCCTTATCTCCCCAGGGACGAGTTTATTTTTTTAAGTTCTGCTGAGGCGCCTGACCCTCCTTACTTTACGTTACGAGAAAGCAAGTGAGAACCCACTTCTGAGAACCTCCACCCTGAGTGTGAAACTGCTGGGAGGCAGCGGAAGTGGTTCCTAAGGCCAGGTGCACCTTCTTTCTTAGGGAAGAACAAAAACAGTGTGAGACCATCCAGGTCAAATTTGGCCCTAAGATGAAACCCTGCTCTGGGGGGACAGGCATGAAGGAAGGGGGATGGGGTGGCATGGGTGGGATATGGAACCAAGCTAGCAGTGTGTTTAGAGAAAAGGAATATTTATGAAACCCTGATAGCAACTGTCATCGGGCAATGTATTGTTCTAATGTGATGGGTGAAAAGTTATTAGGTGGCACATAAATGTCACATACTACAGATGACAAAAATATTACTTGTTTTCAAAAAAATTAGACTACAATAAAATACACTTGTCAAAACCATACCAAGCTTCATTTAATCTTTTTTTTCTCCTGCTTCAGAAAGTCGTTTAGGATTTTGCAATACATCAAGGTCATCATTTTCAAACATCTATTAGTGCCATATTGTAGTCGTGTGAGAGGTTCGGTTAATAAAGAGTTCTGGTTGGCTCAGCGCCTGTGGCTCAACTGGCTAAGTACACCTGAGCTGGCAGGTTCGAATCCAGCCCGGGCCCACCAAACAACAATGACGGCTGCAACCAAAAAATGGCCGGGTGTTGTGCCGGGCACCTGTAGTCCCAGCTACTTGGGAGGCGGAGGCAAGAGACTCGCTTGAGCCCAGGAATTGGAGGTTGCTGTGAGCTGTGATGTCACAGCACTATCCAGGGTGACAGCTTGAGGCTCTGTCTCAAAAAAAAGAGTTCTGGTTGGCTTGGCACCTGTAGCTCAAGTGGCTAAGGCACCAGCCACATACAAGGAAGCTGGCGGGTTCGAATCCAGCCTGGGCTTGCCAAAACAGCAATGACAACTACAAAAAAAAAAAATAATAGCTGGGCATTGTGGCGGGCGCTTGTGGTCCCAGCTACTTGGGAGGGTGAGGCAAGAGACTCGCTTAAGCCCAGGCATTGGAGGTTGCTGTGAGCTGTGATGTGACAGCACCCTACCCAGGACGACAGCTTGAGACTCTGTCTCAAAATAAATAAATAAATAAAAATAAATAAAAAAATAAAGAGTTCTGGTTGATAGATTGCTAGAGCAAACAGACTTTGGTATTATCTTCTTTGAATTACTACTATGCTTTCATAATACATAGTCTATTTTTTAGCACTTCGCAAACCATGCACTCATATTTTCCCTCTCTCTTCTCTCTTACCAAACACTACCACCCCCAACAGTTTTGAGAAAAACAAATAAAATACTTCCTCTTTACATTATCACCTCACAGCTATCTTTCCTCTGTGAGCTGTAGCCTTGAACCTTGCTGGACTCCACTGAGATTGCCTAATCTATGCTGGTCCTTTTTAACACCCACAATCGTTTTCTAAGATTGACTTTTTTTTTTTTTTTTGCAAGGCCCTATTAAATTTAGGATGGGTACTATATTTGAACTCGTCCTTCTGGATTTCTGAGTGGTTTCCTAAGGACAGGTAAAGGTAGTCACTGGAGTGATATTTCCTGTGTGTCCAGTGAAGTAAGTCAACAGAGTTTTTCTGCTCTTAGCTGAAATGAAAATTAATTTTTGAAAGTTCTCTAGTCAGCTTCTCCCATCCCAGCCTGCTGTTGACCTTAGTGGTGGTGAATCTAAGGGTTCAAATGTTAAAATTAGAGCTGGTTTTGAGTACTGGCCCTGTTTACCACCTGGGCCTTGTTTTTATTTAACGAACACTCATACAGTATTTTCTATGTGCCAAGCTCCGTTCTAAGCATTTTACAAATATTTGCTCAGCTAATCCTCATAGTGGTGTTGTTATTATGTAACACTGTTTTGAAGGAGTGTTATTATTATCTTGGCTTTATAGGTGAGGAATCTGAGACAGGGCGATGTGAAGTAATTGGCCAACCTGTGAACCTGACTTTCAGCCGCTTCCCTAGCCCGTCCTGGTCAGGTGCAGAGCTCTAGCTTTTCCACATCTACCACCCTGCAACCCTGGGCAAATCACTCAGCATCGCTAGGAGGCATGTGGGGAGTGTAAAGCAGTAGGCAGCAGGGAAGACAGGGCCTTTTACACACATAAAAAGCCAAAAAGCATTTGGTACGCTGTTTAAGAAGTTGGAGTAAAGGGGGAGTTTTAAGGCTGTTTCTCCCATCCCCATCCTCGCGTAGAGCTGAGCAGGTCTCCAATACCTTCTTATAATTCAATTCACAGCTTCAGTCTTATACCATTTCCGTTTCCTTGAACTGCATCTAGACATGATTCTGGTCCCCACCAGCTTCTGACCTCATTACTCATTCTGTTTACAGCTTGGCCTCACCCTTCAGACTGCCCTGATTTCCCAGATAGGAATTTGGCTGCCCTCATTGACTATGATTCAGATTTTAACCCCAGCCACATTGCACCAGGGCCTCCTGTGTACACACCCCCTCTCGTCAGGCTGGCACCCTGGGACTCTGGCCTCCTTCCCTAGCTGAAACCCCTCAGGGGTGAGTCAGGGCTCTATAAATTACTGGAGAGTTCGGGCAGGATTATGGAGGATCTTAAATGAAACCCGGGGAGAAACTATTGAAGGGTTTGGAGTCTGGGGGGGATAATGTGATAAAGGGGGCTTTGAGGAAAAAGAGGAGGTTGTTAGGGGTAGGGTTACATCAGAAGGTCGTGAGGCTGGTGGCAGGGGCCGCCTTGGCAAATGAGCTATGGCAGTGGTATAGGAGACAAGGAAAGGGCTAAGGGAGTGCCCCATGGAGGGGAGAAGCATGAATAGGAGCCAGGAGGGAAATCTAAAAACACTCGGTTGTTGCCTGGATTTGAGGGGAGTAGGGTGAAGAGAGTCACCGAAATTCTCCAAGGTTTCCCCCATGAAGCAAATCCCTCAAGGAACAGGAATAGGGTACTTGCGAGCAGGCAGAAGGCCTAGGCCAGTGCCTGGTAATCAGATACGGGTTCCCCAAATGTTTACAGAACACGATGTATTTCTTTCAGATCTCTAGATCTTGCCATTAAAATATCAACGTTCCATGGACGGATAAAATTTGTCTTAAGAGAAAGAGGAAAGGCTGGTGGGAAGAGGAGAGAAAGGGTAAACCCAGGGAATGAGGAGTTTCCCACCAGGGCTCACCTGTTTGGGTTACTGCAAGAGTGGAGCCTGCAGAGATGAAAACTCCTAGAGGTCAGACAGGGAGAGGAGCCCCCCAAGAAAAGCCTCCATCACGGCCTCCTCTAGACTGCCCCGTGCCGGCAGAGGGTGAAGGATAGGCAATGCCAGGAAGGAAAAAGGCAGAGTCAACAGCAGACTGGGCGTAAAGGGGGTGGCCCTCGGCCACTCACTCCCTGACTGCAGGCATCCTTGCCAGGGGACTGCGGGTGTAGCAGACAGAGAGTTGCAGATGGAAGCAGGTGGGCACCAGAACCACACTGGCAGGTGGCAGTTGTTTTTTGGGGGTCTGTCCTTTAAGTTTGAAGTAGAGGTGACTTTTCCAGGGCTTCCACTGAAACTGGTATGTGGTCCTTCCAATTCCAGAGAAGTCGGCTGCTCTCTTATTATTCACTCTTAGCCTTTTCCTCCGACCTAATGCCATTTCGTTTTCCATAACAGTCTCCTTTCTGTCACCTCAGTTAATCCTTTCTCTTGCATCCACATACCTTTTTCTTTTCATCTTGCTGATCTCCCTAGCAACTTAGGCCAGAATTGGTAACAATCCTCAAAAAGAGAGAGAAACTCGAAGTAATTTTAAAAATTGTATATGTTCACGTTTGCCCTTATACGTGTTTTTTATGTGTCTCATCTTTAACTGTGACTTGTAACTTGTAGGAGCACAGGGCTGTGTCAGGCTCAGGGAAGGTGTTTTATAGGGGATACGTTGGGCCTTCCCTACAGATCACAGTTTGATTGATGGAAATAATAGTCCCGGCAGCCACCATTTATTTTTCCAGTGCTGGGTGCTGTGTTAATGGCTTTTTATCCCTTCTCACTGAATTCTCTGTGACTCTGCCTGTTACATATGCCTATCCCTGTTGGACAGATGAAGAAATGAAGCTCAGGGATTAAGTAATTTGCCCAGTGGTAGCTGTGAGTGTTGCTTCCAAGCTGACACTTATTGAGCACTTACTACCCGCCAGGCTCTCTCAGTGCCAGGGCTTGGGGTTAAATCCTCAGGACCACACTGTAGACAAATGTTCTTATAATTTTCGTCTTTCAGGTCAGAGAGCAGGCTCAGAGAAGTTAAGTAACTTGGTAAAATCACACTACTAGACAGTGGCAGAGCCAGGCTGTGTCCCTGCGAAGACGGAGATTCCTAGCTTTTGCTCTTTGACCACTGCCTTTACTTATTAAAAATCTAAAAGCATTTCCATATGATTTTGTTTTACCTCTGAAGTGATTCTAGGAAAGGAGCCTCAGGAGAGCCTTATACTGAGACTCCAAGGTATGTCCTGACTGTCCACGGAAGAGAGTGATGGCAGGAGAGGGCTGGGAGGATGAATCAGTTAATATCTGTGCTGAGAGGGGCAGCCACAGCTAAGCAGTGTCAGGACTGCCTCTGTTGGTGCCCTGGAAATACAAACAGCCCTTGGTGTCTGCAGCTGGCCCAGAGGGCTGGCCGCAAGCCTGCAGGAGGGGAAGCCCCATCTCAGCGAGAGGCAGCAGGACCCTTGGGCAGTGGCTTCCCCCTCTCTGACCTTTAGCTGGAGCTGATGAATTGGCAGCAACTGTGTGACATCAGGGAGACATTTTCTCCTTTGTGAGCTCAGAGCTTCCATTTAAAAATTCCTCAGTCACAAGACAGAGGCTGCAGAAGCCTGGGCACACTTGTGGTGGCAGCAGGTGACGTGCACTTGCTTTAAGGCCTCCAGAAGTCTGCGTAATCCCCGGGATTCCGGGCGGCCGCTGAGATGGCCATGTAAGGTGCGGTCATTGGTCTTATTTATCCTTGTGGCGCTGCCAGCGCTTAGGAGCCCTGCAGGGATGGGATCACTGGGGCTGGGCCCATGGCAGGCGCCTGGGAGCCACCGGCTTCCTCAGGCAATATCCTCTGCCTGACCACTCTCTCCCTCCTTTTCTCTACCCCTGAACCAGCATTCAGTCCAAAATCAAGTGAGCTGGAAAGTAATCAAAGCGTGTTTTTTTCTTGACTTTTGTGGGGAGTGGGGAGGAAGGGAGGTGTCTTCTGTCCAAACTTGAGGGTTGTAGAGAGAACCATTATTTTAATACAGCAAAGGGCAGAGTTGAAGGGAATTTTGATCTGTAAATACTCCAAAACCCTCATTTTACAGAGGAGGGATCTGCAGGCTCAGAGAGGGCAAGGGATTTGCCCAAGTTCTCACTGCAAGTTAGTGGCAGAGGCAGGATTAGAACTGATTATTATTTGAGGGACGTTAGTTTTTCTCCCTGGGCCTCAGTTCCTTCATTAGTAAAGTGACATAATGGGGTTTCATGATGTCTAAGATTTTCCTCTGATCTTAAAATATAAAACTAATTGCATGACACTTTCAGGCTCCTCGGAGGGGTCCCAGTGGATCCACTGGAGCATGGGCCTGGGCGAGGCAGGATACATGGGCTATTAGAGCTGTTAGGTGAAAAGGTAACTCCTGGACTTTGGGACAGGATGAATGATTCATCTCTTCTGCTACCTGCCTGTTCACTCTTGCTCTTGGAGACCAACATTCATCCTAGAGCAGCCATTCTCCACCCTCCCCCTGCCCCCTTCCTAACCTACAAGTATATGTATGTGTGTGTGTATGTGTACTCCCTAATTTCCTGGGTCACTATTAGCCCAGCTTATACATTTACAGCTTTCCAGCACCATTCATGGAAGAATCACTCACTATGTGCCAGGTACTTAGTACTTTCATTACCACAGCTAATCCTCCTACCTACACCCTCTCAGTGAGCCTATGGCACCCCAGTGAATAGATGAAAAAACCCTGGCTCAGAGATTTGTGTACTTGCATATACCCTAGCTGATAAGTGATGATAAATCCCTAACCACTGCCCTGTACTTTTCTCCAGAAGCCCTACAACTCTGGCTGTGGCCCTTTAGTGGAGTTGGATGTAACAGATGCTAGGAGTCTGAGGTTCTGTTCCTACAAGGATGCAACATATCTGTACTATTGGAGGCCACAGATTGCACCCTTGACTTACCTCACGATGAACACTCAGGATTAAGGCTCAGTATAGGGAGAAGAATGGTATCGTTTATATCCTTTGTTACCACTGGGCAAAAATTCAAAGTAATCCGTTATCATTTTCTTCCTCTGAGTTACCTAGTAGCCAAAGAGGATACAAGCCTACCACGTTGTTAGCAGCAATAAACTATACTGTACAGATCTATTTGCAAACATTTCCCAGAGTAGCAGTCAGAGCATGACCCTATAACTGAATTCTGTAGATTGGGTGCTAAAGTATCTTTTGACTACCCCAAGTCACACTCCTTTAGCATTTCCAACTGATCAGTAGGGGCTCAGTGCCTGTAGCTCAGCGGCTGGGGCACCAGCCACATACACTGGAGCTGGTGGGTTCGAACCCAGCCTGGGCCTGCCAAACAACAATGACAAGTACAACCAAAAAAAAAAAAAAAAACAAAAAACAAATCCAACTGGTCAGTAGGTTGCACGAATTGGGGTGGAGACAGCAGCTGAAAACCCAATAATACCCTGAGGCATCTTTAGGTTGCTGGAGTGGCAATTCTTCTCAAACAGGTGCCATCAAGGGTGGGAGGGTTGAGAGGCTGGGGAGATGGGATTTGGTGCACAGCCATGCAGGTACCCTCAGGGACAAGGCATTCCTTTGTTCATTCTTTGTTTATTCCTTCCACTGAACACTGAGTATCCAAATGGGCGGGTTAGATCTGGGACTGTGCTGGACACTGGGAATTCCAAGACTAATTCTAAAGAAGTTAATAGGCAAATTCTGGAGTCCAACACATAAGGAAGCCATTATACAGGATGCGACATGCTCTTCTAGCCTTACAGGCCCTTGGTGAAGGGAGGAGTTAGTTTTGCTGGCCTAGGGGTAAGGTTCTGGTCTAGAAAGGCCTCACAGGGAAGGTGTCCTTTGAGCTGAGTATTGAGATAAGAAAAAGAGGGGAGGGTACATTTCAAACCCAGACAGGAGCTGGAGCAAAGGTACAAAAAGACTGAGTAACCACAGCTTGATCAGAATGTTCTACAAAGAGCTGGCTTGTCTTGTTATGAAAAGAACATTTGCAGGTATCAGCTATCTCATCATCATCATCATCAGAGCTAACATTTACAGAACTGATTATGTGCCAGACATTCTAAGTGCTTTACTCACATCTCCTTTTTTAAATATAACAATCCTGAAAGGTGGGTATTAAGAACAACACTTTACAGGTGAGGAAGAGAGAAGACAAGATACTAGTGCATGCTAGTAGAGAAGTTAAGATACTACTATAGGTTAAGAAGTACCTTGTACCTTGACAGAGTCTCACTTTGTCGCCCTTGGTAGAGTTCCATGGCTTCACAGCTCACAGCAACCTCCAACTCCTGGGCTCAGGCGATTCTCCTGCCTCAGCCTCCTGAGTAGCTGGGATTACAGGCGCCTGCCACAATGCCCAGTTATCCACCTTCGGTATGGGGCCGGCACCCTACTCAATGAGCCACAGGTGCCGCCCCACCCAGCTATTTTTTAGAGACGGGGGTCTCGCTCTGTCTCAGGTTGGTCTCGAACCTGTGAACTCAGGCAATCCACCCGCCTCAGTTTCCCAGGGCATTAGCCACCACGCCCGGCTGGACTACCCTTCTTATTTTACATTTGAGAAAACTGGAGGCCACACAGGCAGGGACTCAGATTTATTAGACATTTACTAAGTGCAGACTCTGCTAGGTAGACATGTTAAGGGAAGCAGTT
>CAUYRH010056407.1:0-13469 GCA_963574655.1 Perodicticus potto
CAAGAGATATTGTACATACAGAGAGGTTTTTCTTTTGTCTTTAAATAGATAAAAAAGAAAATGTCTATCAAATTTAATCAGGTTGTAACTTATATTGAAGACAATTTGATACATAATAAAAGATTATGACAGTATCCTGGACTTGTTGTTTGGTGTTTGTTTTCTTGAATTTTTTTTTTTTTTAATAGTTCTATTTGGTTTTCAGATATCTTTCAACTTGTATATTTACTCTTAACTGCGTTTATAGAAGTGGGTTGGAAGGTTGTTCTCCCAGCTTTACTAATGAAGAAATTGAGCTACGAGAGGTGAAGGGATTTTGATCTGATGTCCCACAC
This sequence comes from Perodicticus potto, assembly GCA_963574655.1. Lineage (NCBI taxonomy): Eukaryota > Metazoa > Chordata > Mammalia > Primates > Lorisidae > Perodicticus > Perodicticus potto. The sequence goes on from CAUYRH010056407.1 coordinate 336, forward strand.
TTGTCCATAGAAGAGTCGGCACGAGAAGCCTGTCCCAGGCTCTTCATTCAGGAGTGTGTTGTGTACCGGGGGTCTAACACGTGTTCACTGTGGTGATAGGGACTCTGTTTTACACCCTAGACCCTAGTGTCTGGCACATAGTAGGTGCTTATTATTCCTTATCAATTAATATTTGTTGGTTGAATAAATAAATGAGCATGTGCCCATCAGGGTTTAACCAGAGAGCAGAACCACTAGGAGATTACATGTATGTATAAAGGGATTGTTGCAGAAATTTGACCATACATGGTCTTTAGGGCTGGTTAAACACCCTGCTAAGAGTCGGAAAGGACAAATAGTGTGAAGTGAAGGATGTGAGCCAAGGCCCGTGAAGACAGACACAGCCGTGTTCACTCTCATCGCCTCTGAGGGTGGTGGTGAGGGTCCCACAGAGGCCAGGACACTCATTGTAGAGCTAAACACAGGCCTGGGCACTAGAGATGATGGGGTGAGCCAGCCAAGAACCAAGGACTGTGAGCTACAAAATGACTGCTGCTTCATTTCCCACCTCCAGCCTCCCAGAAGACAAGGGTCTTCTTTGTGCTCTTTGCTAGCTGGAAACAAACAGGGAGGGGAATTTGGGCAAGCACAGTTCAGCTTAAGCATGTTGAGAGCTCACAAAGCCACCACAGACTGTCTACGATCCAGTGGGCCCGTGGGCGATTCCGAGAGTGAGCCGGCAATCAGTGAGAGAAACACCAGGAGAGGGCAAGTACAGGGGCATAGGGAGCTGTTTTTATTTTCTACTCCTTGATTCAATTTAGGTTTGTTCTTAATGTTAAAAAAAAGAAAAGGAAAAAAGAATCGATGCCTCTGAATGCCATTACATAAAAAAAATGAAAACACCAATATTCATAGCATTAGTCACAGTAGCCAAAAGGTGGAAACAAAATGGACGAACAATTATGGTCTGGCCATACAGTGGAATATTGCACAGCCTTGTAAAGAAAGGAAATTCTGCCACATGCTGCAATCTTGAACACATGCTCAGCGAAGTAAACCAGACACAAAAAATATTCTGTAGTTCTGTTACATGAGGTACCTAGAATAGGAAAACTCAGCTAAGTGGATCAGAGCTAACCAGAGGCCGGTGGGGGCGGGGGGAGAATAGGGAGTTACTGTTTAATGAGTACAGAGTTTCTGCCTGGGATAATGGAGTTCATTTTATCTAAGAATGACACTCAGCTCAAGCCATTATAAGCTCCAATGAACTCTAACATCAGCCCTGCATGTGACCATTAGCTCCCCCCAGGAAAGGCAAGTCTCCCGTGCCTTTTGCACTTTGCACTCTGCTGCTCTGCTGAAGGGTGGTGTTGGTGTGTAATAGATTGCTGGTACTTAAATCCAGGAAAAATTCAGGTGGTTCCCTGTCTTCCTGTTTGTTGTAAATACTGGATGAATGGGCTAGCTTAAGCAGAAGTAAGCAATTGGGCCAGGCAGGGTGGCTCATCTTAAAATTTTAGCACTCTGGGATTGAGCCCAAGAGTTTGAGGTTGCTGTGAGCTATGATATCACTGCATCCTACAAACAGTGCCAAAATGAGACTCAGTCTCAAAAAGAAAAAGAAGTGATTGATTAAGAACACTGGTGGTTTGTGGCGGGCACCTGTAGTACAAGCTACTTGGGAGGCTGAGACAAGAGAATCGCCTAAGCCCAGGAGTTGGAGGTTGCTGTGAGCTGTGACGCCACAGCACTCCACCAAGGGTGATAAAGTGAGACTCTGTATCTAAAAAAAGAAAGAATAGGGCGGCGCCTGTGGCTCCAAGGAGTAGGGTGCCAGTCCCATGTGCCGGAGGTGGTGGGTTCAAACCCAGCCCCGGCCAAAAACCACAAAAAAGAAAAAAGAAAGAATATGGGTGGTGGTGGCTCGGTGTCTATAGTGCAGTGATTATGGCGCCAGCCACATACACTGAGGGTGGTGGGTTCGAACCTGGCCCAGGCCAGCTAAAAAACTACAACAAAAAACTAGCCAGGCGTTGTGGCAACCACCTATAGTCCCAGCTGCTTGGGAGGCTGAGGCAAGAGAATTACTTAAGCCCAAGAGTTTGAGGTTGCTGTGAACTGTGATGCCACAGCACTCTACCGAGGGCAACATAGTGAGACTCTGTCTCAAAAAAAAAAAAAAAAGAATACGGGGGGTGTCTCATGGAACCCAAGAATGGAAGAAAACACAGGGAAGCCTTAGGAAGATTCTGGAACCATAGACCAGAAAATCCTGCAACTCCCCATTTCTGCATGCTAGTTTTTGCTCTCGCAAGAGATCAATTTTCTTTGCTTCTCAGTCGTCCTGGAGTACAGAAAGGGCTGCCCCTCTACTCCACAACCTCCATTAGCCCCACTTTAAGATTTAGGAGAGAAAAGTTGAACTCAGTTGCAGTGAATAATTACTCCTCTGCAATCAGCTGGCAGGTGGCAGGTACATGGAGTAAAGAATCAGCCACTCTGTGACCTGGACCTGTGGGCTAGGCCTAGTGCCAGAAGAAGAGGGTTCATCAAGAGCTGGCAGATACCCCAAAAGGAACTAGCTGTCCACACTCTCAATCAGGCCAAAGTGCGTTTCCCCTAATTCTTGGCAGACAGAGCCAGCCAGGTAGCTCTGCAGTTTAGGTAAAACCAGGATGGTCTGCAGCTCTCAGAAACTGAAGGCTTTGGGAGCAAATGCCTTTAGGAAGTTTTAAGTGACAAACAACAACTTCTGGTCCAGAAGGAATTTACTTGAGCACAAGAGGAAGAGCAGCTAGCTGTGGTGGCCTCTTGGCTCAGCTGTGAAAAGCAGCTCAGGGGCAATAAATTTGGATAGAAACAGCTGGATTTAGTAAAAGGCTGTTACTTCACCCCCTGCCCTTTATAAAGTTTCGAAGTGCTTAAAGTCACAATGGTGGAAGAGGGAGGTCAGAGACTTGGGAAAACAAACCAGTCAGTCACTGACACCACCCCCCCATTGGTATGTGACTGTTAAAAATTTATAACCACACACACACACACACTCTCTCTCTCTCCTTAAAAGCCCAATTCTCCAAAACAACATCCTCTGAATGGAGTTGAGTGGTGCAACAGTGAGATAGGACCCCACATGTGTCCCAGGGCTCATTCCAGGATACTATCAATTCCCTAGGGTATGTCATGAGCTTCTCATGCACAAAGTGGAGATATCTGGGTGAAATTGCTGCAGAATTAGGCATACAAGTATATCTGTGGTGAATGGACATGACCATGGAAGAGGAGTGGTCTCTATCAGTGGGTTTGGGGGTCCTGCTTTGTCCTACCTACCCTGGTCAATGTTTTAAGCGATAATTTGGAATACTACTGAATATTGTAGATTTCACAAAGTACTGTGAGAAATACCTAGTAATTTGGATCACAGAATTATAGTTCAAAGAGATCTTAACAGATGGGAATATGTACTATGGCACCCAAAGGATGTATCTCAGCAGGAATAAATAACAAGTAAATGAAATCAAGCAATCCATGTAATATGTTTAACACAGTCTCTGGTCCTTACCACAACAATTTAAGTTAGCTGAGTAAGTTAAACATGTATTTGTCTGATTAAATAACAGGGTTCCCCCTCATATGTTAAGTCTGGAAGTAACCAAAGGTGTTGACTTAGCTGGGTCTATTTCCCAAAGATGGTATCTTAGTGATTCTTTCTGCTTGTCCCCCATGGTCATAAGGTAGCTGCTGCAGCTCCAACCATTTCACAGCAAGAAGTAGAAAAGGACAAACACTAGCCACACCTACCCCTATATCTAGAATGCAAAAGCTCACCCTGCTCCCCACCCCCAGACTGGAAGTCAACTTCCATTTGTGCACGAGTGGCCAGAAATCTGTCACATGGCTACTGACGGTTAGAAGGGAGACTAAGAACGTGAGCATTTAGGTTTTTTTTTTAGTCTATAGTGAACATGGGGAGAAAACAAATGAGTTATATGTGTTCCATTCCATTTTGTATTACATTTGAGAAGTTGAGGTTCAGAAATGTTAAATGTTTGCCCCATGATCATACAAATAATACACTGGATATATTTGAAACCAGGTCTACCTTTCTCCAAATTTTATTGCTGCTTTCGAGGATTAATATCATAGGAGGAAATTTGACAGGAATGTATGGAACATCTTTTGATTGGAAGAACCATTACAGAAATGCAGGATGGAGAAACAATTTTATTTGAAAAAAGATGTAAAAATTTAGCTTACCACAAGCTTTTTTTTTTTTTAATTTGAGACAGAGCCTCAAGCTGTCGCCTTAGGTAGAGTGCTGTGGCATCACAGCTCACAGAAACCTCCAGCTCCTGGGCTTAAGTGATTCTCTTGCCTCAGCCTCCCAAATAGCTGGGACTACAGGTGCCCGCCACAATGTCCAGCTGTTTTTTGGTTGTAGTTGTCATTGTTGTTTGGCGGGCCCGGGCTGGATTCGAACCCGCCAACTCTGGTGTATATGGCTGGCACCTTAGCCGCTTGAGCCACAGGCGCCGAGCCTTACCACAAACTTAATAGGAACTCAAACTGTGAGGAGAGGATGTCTCAAGCCATGTATGGTGAGGTGGGCATTCAGGTGGATAGAGACTGCAATCCTCCATTCTGGGCCACCCCTCAAGAAGGAAGGCAACAGATTACAGAGACTTAGAGACTTAGGCTTCTTTGGAGGAGGAGCCTAGAGACTGTTTTTTTAATTTTTTTGGAGACAGAGTCTCACTCTGTTGCCCTTGATAGCGTGCTATAGCATCACAGCTCACAGCAACCTCAAACTCTTGGGCTTAAGCTATTTATTCTCTTTCCTCAGCCTCCCAAGTAGCTGAGACTACAGGCACTCGCCACAACATCTGGCTATTTTTTTGTTGCAGTTGTCATTGTTGTTTAGCTGGCCTGTGCTGTGTTCGAACCCAGCCTCGTTGTATGTGGCTGGCGCCTTAACCACTGTGCTATAGGCGCCGAGCCAAGACTTTGTCATCCAAAGGCAAAGCGAAGCACTGGGGGATTCTAATGTGGGGGAGGGGCCGATCCAGCAACACAGCAGTCATTGTTTTCAAATATCTAAAGGCCAAGTAAACCAGGAATGTTATGTTGCCTCAAAGGCCAGAACAAGAACTAATGGGCAGAACTCATAGGGAACAGATTTTGGCTGAATGTAAAGAGATTTCCTTTAAGCCAGGGGTCCAACAGACTCCACAGGAGTACCCTTAGACATGAAGGGGCTCTAGGGGAAGCTACAAATGTGGAGCTGCTGATTCCTGAATTGACTTGACACTTTCCATCTCTAAGACCTAACAAAAACACAGGTCTCCAAGCAAACACTCAGAAAATCAGTTTTCTCCCTCTCAGCAGTGGTTCTCAACCTTCCTAATGCCGTGACCCTTTAGTTCCTCATGTTGTGGTGACCCCCAACCATAAAATTATTTTGGTTACTACTTCATAACTGTTATTTTTTTTTTTTTTTTGAGACAGAGCCTCAAGTTATTGCCCTGGGTGGAGTGCCGTGGCATCACAGCTCACAGCAACCTCCAACTTCTGCCTCAAGCAATTCTCCTGCCTCTGCCTGCCAAGTAGCTGGGACTACAGGCACCCACCACAATGCCCGGCTATTTTTTGGTTGCAGCCATCATTGTTGTTTGGTGGGCCCAGGCTGGATTCGAACCTGCAAGCTCAGGTGTATTGGATTTGAACCCGCGAGCTCAGGTATATGTGGCTGGCGCCTTAGCTGCTTGAGCCACAGGCACCAAGCCCATAACTGTAATTTTGCTACTGTTATGAATCGAAATGTAAATATCTTATATGCAGGATGGTCTTAGGCGACCCCTGCAAAAGGGGTTGTGACCCACAAGTTGAAAACCGCTGAATTATGGGATGGCAGTGAGTAAAGGTTAAGGGACAGTGACTATTTCCAAAATGTTTATAGACGACCCAAACATATTTTGAAATAATATTTTATCTTTGAAATTGTGGCATTCTTTCTTTTATATTCAGCACCATTAAATGGTGAGAAGCACCATTAAATAATGAGGTCTGTTGGAAGGATATTCAGCATCTCAGCAGCCAGACCACCACTTAGGAGTCTCTGCACTCTTCTAGCCTGGATTCTTCAGAGGCCTGAGACAGTGGCGTCTACCCCACAGGGTCTCCACTTCTCTCTGCATCTCATACTCAAGCTTCCTTAGAAGAACCGGCTGTTTGGAGCCATCTGATAAGCAGCATTCTTGGCAGAACACCAACCCCTGGTCCCATTGCATGAGGCCAGGGAAACAGTATTAATGTCCAGGATGCTCCATGATCTTCCAAGCACAAAAATTTAGGCAGAGAATGAGTGTTTATAAAAAGTCATATATGTAGGCTCAGCACCCATAGCACAGTGGTTATGGCACCAGCCACATAACACCAAAGTTGGCAGGTTGGAACCTGGCCCAGGCCAGCTAACCAACAATGACAACTGCAACAAAAAATAGCTGGGTGTTGTGGTGGGCACCTGTAGTCCCAGTTACTTGGGAGGCTGAGGCAAGAGAATCATTTCAGCCCAAGAGTTTGAGGTTGCTGTGAGTTATGATGCCATGGCACTCTACTGAGGGTGACATAGTGACACTCTGTCTCAAAAAAAAAAAAAAGGGGCGGCGCCTGTGGTTCATGGAGTAGGGTGCCGGCCCTATATACCGAAGGTGGCGGGTTCAAACCCTGCCTCGGCTGAACTGCAAAACAGAAAAATAGTCGGGCCTTGTGGCGAGCGCCTGTAGTCCCAGCTACTCGGGAGGCTGAAGCAAGAGAATCGCTTAAGCCGAGGAGTTGGAGGTTGCTGTGAGCTGTGTGATGCCACGGCACTCTACTGAGGGTGATAAAGTGAGACTCTGTCTTTACAAAAAAAAAAAAACCTCATAGGTGTATATAGCACATATGGGTATGAAAACTCTGTGTTATGTAACAGAATGGCAACGGTCCTCCTGGAAGTTTCGACTTAGGGATGAAGATACAGTGCACACAGTGTTCCCCGGTGGGCTGCCAGGATTCATCCGAGGCCAGTTGCACTGCTCTGGCTCCATCTCCTGCAGATTAGAATTCCCTGTTCCTTCACTCTCTCGTGCATGACAAAGTCTTAAGGCTCCTCTCCCAAAGGTCTGCCCCCTCTAAGTCTCTGTGGTTGGTCACCTTCCTTCTTGAGTGGTGGCCCAGAATGGAGCACGTCTCTGTCCATCTGGACACCCACCTCTGTGCATGCAGCTGGGGACATCTTCTCTTCACAGGACATCCTTCTGGTTAGAACTGACAGGCTCAAGGACCACCTGGGACAGCCACCCTTGACGAGCCCACACCATCGTTTTCTACACCCCAAGGGGCTCTGCAGGGGAATTACTCCTCACTAGAGGTGCCTGACACTTTGGTCTAGCATAGCCCCTGTTGAGGGGTGTTTTTCTTAAGTATTCTTTTTTTTGCAGTTGTTGGCTAGGGCTGGATTTGAACCTGCCACCTCCAGTATATGGGGCCGGCGCCCTACTCCTTTGAGCCACAAGCGCCACCCTTTCTTAACTATTCTTTTTGTTTGCTTGTTTGTTTGGAGACAGAGCCTCAAGCTCTCACCCTGGATGGAGTGCTGTGGCATCACAGCTCACAGCAACCTCCAATTCCTGGGCTCAAGCAAATCTCCTGCCTCCGCCTCCCAAGTAGCTGGGACTACAGGCGCCCGCAACAACGCCCGGCCATTTTTTGGTTGTAGCCATCATTGTTGTTTGGCGGGCCCAGGCTGGATTCGAACCCGCCAGCTCAGATGTAGGTGACTGTCGCCTTAGCCGCTTGAGCCACAGGCGCCAAGCCATTAAGAATTCTTAAATAAACATGACCATGCTCCAAAAGAGATAAGATTGTGGATCTCTAAGACGTTATAGAAAGGGTCTGTGAGCCACGGAAGTCAAGTGGCACAGTCAGCGTTAGGTTCACAGGTCCCAAGCCAACGATCATCAAAGTCTAAGGACTTTATTCTACCAAGCTAAGCTCTCTTCTCTCCCTCTCAGCCATGACTAGAAGCCACCCAGGGATAAGGGACCCAGGGTAGCTTTCCCCTCCGCCCCCCCCAGGTCTTCAGGTTGCCTCTGTGAGGCCAGAGCCTCTAATGTAATTGTTTTTACTCAAGCCTTGGCCATCAGATCCCTGGAGGGCTAATTCGATTTCATTCTTTTTAAATTGGATTTCCCCAAACCATCTGCTTCCCCTGTGGAAATGCAGGCTGGATCGGGTCTTATGCCAGGGTAGACTCTCCACTACTCTGCAAGGTTCTGAGAGCCAGAGCTGACCTTCAGGCCAGGCAAGGTGGTGTGTGACCCAATGGGGCTATTCTATCCTGCCCTGCAAGGACAGAGACTGGTACCCACAGATCTCAGCCTGGTTTGTGTTGTCCCCCTAACCCTGAGTACCGCCCTGGGAGTTAGAGAGATGTGTAGTTTATTCCCTGTGCTTAACACATAGGGGAACTCAGGAGGAACAAAGAAAAGAGTCACTGACATGCCCTGCACCACAAAACTCAAACGAGCCAGAGAAGAGAATCACCATGGACACAGCACAGACACCCGGAACTAGGTCTGCGTTCAGTTTACGTCTCCAACAGTCGACTAGCAGGATCTTGGGCCTCAGTCTCCTCCTGTGTAAATCGGAACTAATGAAATAGACCTGGAAGGGTAGTTTTTAAAATCACAAGTGGTTTTATAGCACAGGTGTGTATGAAAACTATCAGTATGTAACAGAATGGCAACATGGAAGTGTCAGCTTAGACATGAAGATACAGTGGATGCAATATTCCCAAATGGGGTGCCAGGGTTCATCTGAAAACCAGGTGCACAGCTCTTCAACCTTCTTGCTGCGGAGGCAGCTCCCTCGGGCGTCCATGAGGAGTCAGGGTTGTTCGGTGGGTTGCAGGTCAGAGTCACGATTCTGACATGGGAGATGACACAGCTTCGAATGACGTTTATGGTAAAGTCATAGTTTTAAGAGTGTAGTACACATGATAAAATTTCTGACGCTTCTGACCACAATGTGGTCAGGTCAGAAAGAAAGTGACAAAAGAAAGTCTGTTAAGAAACATTAGAGAAGCCTCGGCACCTGTAGCTCAGTGACTAAGGCGCCAGCCACATATACCTGAGCTGGCAGGTTCAAATCCAGCCCAGGCCCACCAAACGACAATGACGGCTGCAACCAAAAATTAGCTGGGCCTTGTGACGGGCGCCTGTAGTCCCAGCTACTTGGGAGGCTGAGGCAAGAGAATCGCGTAAGCCCAGGAGTTTGAGGTTGCTGTGAGCTGTAATGCTATGGCACTCTACTGAGGGCTACATAGTGAGACTCTGTCTAAAAAAAAAAAAAAAAAAAAAAGACAGAAAAAGAAAGAAACATTAGAGAGAAAAAAAAAAAAAAAGGAGGAGGAAAAGAAGGACACAATTCCAGTGGTGGCAACAGCAGAATGTTGCTGCCTTTGTTTGGGCAGAAGGTGCCTAGCTACCACTGTTTTGGTTTGGAAATAAAGAGGAGCAAGTTCAGTCAGATCCACTTTTCTGAATCTTTGAAGGAGTTATTAGTGATGAAGTAAATGAACAGGAGAATGAAGACGGAATTCAAAGATGGTATTCAGCAAGTTCAAGTTAAGAATCCTGGCTGGGCGAGGTGGCTCACACCTATCCTAGCACTCTGGAAGGCAGAGGTAGGTGGACTGCTGGAGCTCAGGAGTTCTAGGAGACTGGACTGAGCAAGAATGAGACCCTGCCTCTACTAAAAATAGAAAAACTAGCCAGGTGCTATGCTGGGTGCCCCATAGTCCCAGCTACTTGGGAGGCTGAGGCAAGAGAATCGCTTGAGCCTAAGAGTTCAGGGTTGCTGTGAGATGTGATGCCACAGCCTTCTAACCAGTGTGATAGATACTTTGTCTCAAAAAAATAAATAAATAGGGGCGGTGCCTGTGGCTCAAAGGAGTAGGGCGCTGACCACATATGCTGGAGGTGGTGGGTTCAAACCCAGCCCCAGCCAAAAACTGCAAATAAATAAATAAATAAATAAAATTGGAAATCCTCTGAATCTCACAGAAACAAAAGCAATGCCATGATATCAAAAGAAACTTGGGAGAAATTTTCTCTCTTCCTCCATGTCCCCTGCCTCAGCTACACCTAGAAAAACTTAGACTTAAATTCAGAAGCCACCACCCTTTTTATCAGGCTACCCCCTCATTTCCTCGACTAATGTCAAGTCCCTTATCCTGTCCCAGGGCCCCAGATCCCAGACCACTCCCCACTTACCAAAGCACTGGAAAGTGTGATAGTTTGGCCCATGAATGACTTAGTGGCTACCCTCTGGGTTTAAAGCCAAAGTCAGAGAAGGAAGGTAATAGCACTTCTGTTAAGTACAAATCTCTCCAGGCCTTGGCTGACATGAGCAGATGTTTCATCATTTTCTCCATAAACAGTTAGCTATTAAGTATAGTGTAATGTATATCTCCTTTCAATTGTAGTGGTTGGAAATTATTAAATAACCAATGTCTAATTAGGGTCTAGCCAAGAACACAGAATCCAAAATAGGTAATTCATCAGAGAGAATTTAATATAGAAAATTGGTTAAACAAGTGTTAGAGGACTGAAAAATCACGAAGAGAACAAAGAGGTAACCAGAAATAATAGCCGGAGGAAACGGCTGCCAGCCTCGACCTGGGCAGAGGGAAGAGCTGGGATTGTCTGAGCCTAGAAGCTCAGAGGGGCCCTGCAGAAGGGAATTGTACCTTGAGGAGGGGGTGAGTCCCAGCTGCTGCTGGTACCTTCTGGGAGACCTGGATTCTATGGCTCTGAATACTCGAGGCCTGACATTCCCTGAGCCCTCCCGACTGAGGGCTTAGCAATGCAGTTAGTTGAGCAGAAGGGAGCAAAGAACAGAGGTGAGTGAGGAGGAAGGAAGAGCAGCCCCCTGCCCCCAGCAGAGGGAAAGCAGTCCTAACTTGGAATATAACTGGAAACTTTTACAATTGCTTGTGACTAAACATTATAATTCTGGAATTAAGACCATCTTTTGCAATTTGAAGTCACTGTAGGACTTTACCCTCAAAGTGATCAGAAAAGTCTGGAACTACCACATATCTGCCCTGAGCAAGGGAAGAACTACCTCCAGTGACCACAGTTTAGGACTCATGTGAGACAAAAGAAAAAAAGTTACGGGCGGCGCCTGTGGCTCAGCGAGTAGGGCGCCGGCCTCATATACCGAGGGTGGCGGGTTCCAACCCAACCCTGGCCAAACTGCAACAAAAAAATAGCCGGGCGTTGTGGTGGGTACCTATAGTCCCAGCTGCTCGGGAAGCTGAGGCAAGAGAATTGCCCAAGCCCAAGCCCAAGCCCAAGTGACACCCAGCACTCTACCAAGGGCAATAAAGTGAGACTCTGTCTCTAAAAAAAAAAAAAAAAGTTGCTTTAAGGTGGCAACTCAGAAGCCCTACTTGTTGAGCCTACTGGTGCAAATACGAAGTTCCTGCCACCTAGCAGAAACACAGTGCATGTCATTTTTCCTGTTGAAACCCAGGGTTCTGACCCCTCTTTCAGTGCTACATTGACTGTAACATAAAAACATTAAAGGGGGGAGGGAGCAAGATGGCGGCTGAGTAACAGCTTCCTTGCAGCAGGGCACAGTGAGACTGGGGAGAGAGGACTTCTGACATCTCTGGCAGGTGGGATCTGCCTAGAAACTTCCCTTTGGGGACACAGGGACACAGCGTGAGGCTTCTGGACACCCTGCGGAAGGCAAAAACGGTAGAAATTGGGCAAGTGGTTGCGTCTGTTTATTCGGTCTGATCCAGTTGGCGGCTGTGGGTGGGGCAACAGTGGGACTGCAGACTGGAAAGGCCTTGCCTGTGAGCTGTTTGGGTTTCTTTTGGACTTGGCACTTGGTTGAACTGCCTTGGGAGACCTTGGGCAGGAGTGCAGGGGTTTTTGAGTGTTGTCTGGGGCCCCAGACTGGGCCACCGAGCCAGACGGAGCTGCCAGTGTTTGGTCCATTGTGGGAGAACTGCCCTGGCAAGCTCCACCCTCAGGGTCGCAGAACAAGCATCAGGCGGGAGCGAGTAATCTAGTGACTGAGCAGCCTAAAGGTGGGGACTGAGACGCCTCGCAGCCTTAGCCCTTAGGCGCATAGGGTGAGACTGGTTTTGGCACACTGGGTAAGTGGATAGCCACTCAAGGAGTGATCCCAGCCACAGCGCTTTCCTGGGAAAGCTTCTGCCTAGCCCAAGTTAGCAATTTAAAGTGTCTTCTAAGTAGGCTGAGGAGGATTTAAGCTCTCCACCCTGCAGGGTTTGAGAAACCCTTAGAAACACAGGGTCACTCCCTACAAAGATCCAGTAACAACAGAGTGATTCTGCCAGGGTCTGATCTGGGAGAGACACCTTCCCAACTCTGAGGACAGTCATAGGCAACAGTGAAAAATAATCATGAGGTGGAATCAACAGAAAATCTCTGGCAATATGAATAACCAGAGTAGATCAACTCCCCCAAGGAATGACAAGGTAGATGAAGCACAAGATCCCTTGCATAAGCAAATGGCTGAGATGTCAGAAGTTGAATTCAGAGTCTGGAAAGCAACTAAGATCAGTGCAATGAAGGAAAAGATGGAATTAGAATTTCAAGCAGTAATCCAAAAGATGACCCAAAAGATGTCTCAAGAACTGAACGAGTTCAAAGAGAAAATGACCAAAGATATTGACACATTGAGACAAGAAGTTGTAGCCCTCAAAGGTCTGAGAAATACAGTAGAATCCCTCAGTAACAGAATGGAGCAAGCAGAAGAAAGGATTTCTGAAACTGAAGACACAGACTTCAAACGCTCCCAAATGCTCAAAAAGGTAGAGAAATGGAAGGCAAGAACGGATCATTCTCTCAGACAGCTCTGGGATAACTCGAAGAAAACCAGTATTCGCCTTATAGGGATACCTGAAAATGATGAAGGGGCGTCATGAGGTACAGAGTCTCTCCTTTATGAGATTATGAAAGAGAACTTTCCAGACATGCCAAGAGATTCTGAAATTCAGATAGCAGACAGTTTCAGGACCCCAGCACGACCCAACCCAAATAAGACATCCTCCAGGCACATCATAATTAAGTTCAC
>CAUYRH010056408.1:0-43027 GCA_963574655.1 Perodicticus potto
AATGTGTTCCACCTCCATCCAAGTTAGTACAAATGCTGCAAAGTCTCCATTGTTTTTGATGGCTGAGTAATATTCCATGGTATACATATACCATAGCTTACCAATCCATTCCTGGGTTGAAGGACATTTAGGCTGTTTCCACATTTTAGCAATGTAAATCAGGCTGCAATAAACAGCCTAGTACAAGTGACTTTATAATAAAAATTTTTTTTCTTCTGGATGCCCAACAATGGGATTGCAGGATCAAATGGGAGGTCTAGGTTGAGTTCTTTGAGTTTTCTCCATACTTCCTTCCAAAAAGGCTGTATTAGTTTGCAGTCCCACCCCAGGGTAAAAGTGTTCCTTTCTCCCCGCATCCATGCCAGCATCTGCAATCTTGAGATTTTGTGATATAGGCCATTCTCGCTGGAGTTAGATGGTATCTCAGGGTGGTTTTTTAATATGCATTTCTCTAATAATTAGGGATGATGAGCATTTTTTCAAGTGTTTACCAGCCATTCATCATTTGTCTGTCGTCTTCATCTCTCTTCCCCATTGATGTATGGGATTGTTGAGTTTTTTCTTGCAGATTAATTGAAGTTCTGTACAGATCCTGGTTATTAAACTTTTGTCAGATTCAAAATGCACAAATATCCTTTCCCATTGGGTAGGTTGTCTATTTGCTTTGGTTGTTGTCTCCTTGGCTGTACAGAAGCTCTTCAGTTTAATTAAGTCCCATTTGTTTATTGTTGCAGTTGTTGCTATTGCCATGGCAGTCTTCCTCATAAAGTCTTTCCCAGGCCAATATCTTCCAGTGTTTTTCCAATTCTTTCTTTGAGGATTTTTATCATCTCATGCCTTAAATTTAAGTCCTCTATCCATCTTGAATCAATTTTTGTGAGTAGAGAAAGGTGCACATCCAGTTTCAGTCTTTTACAAATGGATATCCAATTCTCCCAGCACTATTTATTGAAGAGGGAGTCTATCCCCCAGTGAACGCTCTTGTTTGGTTTATCGAAGATTAGACAGCTGTAAGTTGTTGGTTTCATTTCCAGGTTTTCTATATGATTCCAAGTATCTGTGTCTCTATTTTTGTGCCAGTACCATGCTGTCTTGTCCACTATGGCCTTGTAATACAGCCTAAAATCTGGTATAGTGATACCACACCGGCTTTGTTTTTATTACTAAGAACTTCCTTAGCTATACGGGGTTTTTTCTGGTTCCATACAAAGCGCAGAATCATTTTTTCCAGATCTTGAAAGTAGGATGTTGGTATTTTAATAGGGATGGCATTGAATCGGTAAATTGCTCTGGGACATATAGACATTTTAACAATGTTGTTTCTTCCCAGCCATGAGCATGGTATGTTCTTCCATTTGTTAATATCCTCTGCTATTTCCTAAGGCAGAATAAATTAGGGCATGTAGCAGCAATGAGAATACTCCTCTCAGCCCTCTGCCTACAGGAAGTATAACTGACCAAGGGCCCCAGCTGCTGTGTATTAAGATTCATGGATACATTTGTGCTGAGGCCACACTTCCATGAGCTGCTCCCTGCTGACTTCTGTGGCAGGATTTCTAAGGCAGGCCCAGCCCTGTGAGATGCAGAATTCCTCTAACAGGTGTCTTGGGCTCAAGAGCCTTCCTTACAGCACCTCCTTCCCCCTCTCCTTCACATGGGGTCAGATTTGCCTGGCAATCTGGTGCTCTCCCAGCCTTTCCTAACTCCCTCTCCACTTTCTCCCACAAGCCTATCCCCTTATAAAATCCTTGCATATTTAATCCAGTCTCAACATCTTCTCAGAGGACCTGGATCAACATGAGCTGCCCTTGGAAATTTCACATGCCTCTTTTCTCCCATGAAATATGTTCTTTATTGTCTCTCTTCCCACAAACACCTAAGAATATGAATTTTCTTCATTGTTTTTATCCTTGGCCCCACCCCATGTCCAAATGAGTCTCAAATTATACAGATTCTACATACAATAAAGAAATACATTTTTAAATATCCTACAGTAAGGAAGAACAGATTGCCTCCAGCAAGAGCTTTATTAATTTAATAGATGAGGCAATATTGGGAGGAGAGGGTATAATATTGCTTTATCCTGTAGTAATTAAGTCTTCAGCTCTGCAATGCTTTTAGAAGGGCTTAGAATAATCCTGCAGCTCTGAATGAAACCACCCAAACTAACCAGTTGTGGCAGCCATGGAGCTAACTACATGGCCCAAATTTCAAGTGAGTTTGCCAAGAAGAGGGCAGGCAGCTGACACCTGCGGCTGCAGAGCCTTGGTGATCCCCAGTGCTCAAGCAAAGGCCAGGGTCTCCCCAGGATGCAGGGGTACTAGAGCCTGGCAGTTTCTGTCTGAAATATGATCCTCTCTGATAAGTGATCTCTACTTTGGAGCTACACATCAGTACAGTTGAGACTTTCTCAGGTGTACTCTACAAGCCAAGGCTCTTTCTACACAAACTTCCTTCCTTCCCTTCTCCATCCATGGTATCAGACCTTCACTGTGGTCTGAAGGAGGTCTTCAGATGATGAACTTGAGGCCCAGAACCGGAGAGTACCCTGCCTGGTCTCTCTTAGCAAATCTATGGAGAGCTAGAAACAGATGACACATATTTGGAGCTCCTAGCACAGGCCTCCACCCACAGCATGCAGCCTCTGCACCCAGGTGGGCCAGTTTATGGCTGATGTGCTCACCATAGTCAACATCTTATACACTTAGACTCAGCGGTTGCCTCTCTGGGTGCTCAGACAGCCAATTATATGTCTTCACATCTCCATTTGCTATACTATAAAACCGAGAAGACACTTGCCTCGCATCAACTCCCCGGGTGAAGAGGAATAAAATATTTCTTGTAGCTGGAAGAAAAGCCATAAATTATATAGAATTGTGCAGTCAGCTTTCACTTTATCAGGGCAAGTGGATGGGTGCACTGGTGCAGACACACAGCCTGGGGCTTCTGTCACTGCTAGAGCAGCATCAAGTCAACAGACCAGAGACACAAGGGGGACTCAGGAGGTGGGAGGGAGCCCCAGACAAGTCCTGGGGAGAGGTGCCCTGCTGAGCCAGGCCAATCTGGGGCAGCCCTCTTAATAAGTCCTCTTTCAAATGGAAAAAGCATGTGGAAGCAGTGCACAGGTTTATGGTTCTTAAGTATATGAAAATTAAACTGAACAATAAGAGAACGCTATAAACTCAAATTAGTAGGAATCAATATAGTTGAGGGGAGCAGTAAGAAGCCCTCCCAAAAATTGGACCCTAGGATGGTGTTTCAAAGGCAATCAAACCTGTAACACAACCAAGACCAAGTAATTTTGTATCAGTATATCCCCTCGTCCAGTGTATCTCCCCTGCTCTGACTTAAACATAATAAGATCCCTTCTATCACACTCTGGAGAGCGGGGGAGGGAAGGAGTGGTTGGGCTTGTTTCACCAGATGTGATGTAGATGATCATTTAATCTAATGAAGCTGGATATGGGGAAGAACCCAAGCTGTCCATTTAGTGCCAAGATGCCAAGAGAACCTGGATTAGGGTAACCCAGACACACTGCAAAGTTATTCATTGTTGATCTAAAAATAAAATTTAGCTGAGTGACTTGTATTTTATCTGGCAACTATAGCCTTCCATCAGGAAACTTTTCAGTGTTCATGAGAGGGATTTATATGTCACAAAAAGGTAAGATTACTGAACAAGGCCACCCATTACTCTTTCCTAACTGGGACAGAGATTTTTATTGGCAGGTTCATTGCTGTTAATGCTGATTGGGGCTTACTGTCAAAGAATGGAGAAGGAATTCTGAACTTGGGGAGTATTAGAAACTAATATAACAGGGGAAAAGGTGTTTTAATTTGTATATAGCTTTCACGAATATAGCTCTTTCAAGAAACTCCCTCTCTTGAGCCAATCCTGAGACATTTGATTGCCTGCTCAGGCGATATCACGAAATCACTAATGTATTCTACAGTTTGGCAAGAGACTCTTTTCATATGTTTCTTTCTGATGTTTCTCTTTGGACTCCAAGGAGGTCATAGACACACCCCTGAGACAAAACGTCTATTCTTCCCCCTCTTTACTCACTACCTCCTCACCTCGCTTGGCTAAAGAAAACATCTCTCTCCCCTAAACCAAGTCTTCGGCTTTTACCTCTCTCAGAGCTCTGTTCTTGTTCAGTCTGATGCTACAACTATGCATGACTTGTGGGTTTCTATGGTTTAGCCTGTGAACTCCCTAAGGGCGGGAATGTGCAGTCCCCCAGCCCCCAGTCCCAAGTCCTGCATATGGAAAGCCCTCCACAAATAAATGTTTTCTGAATGAGTTCTATAGAGCCTTCTCATTAGCCTAAAAATGAGACTCCCAGAGCCCCCAGATGGACTCTGACTTGACTCTCTAAGACTGTGATTGGAACTGAAAATGAAATGACATCAGTTGGAGGGGTCCAGATTCCCCTCCAGGGCTCGTACTTACAAAAACCACTAACAACACTCTTTATAGCCTACTCTCAAAAGACTTTCTTTGGCCTCTGAATGCACCGCACTTTTGAAACGGATGCAAGCCTTTCCACACCTGCTGGGCTCCATTTTATAATCCACTGCAACCATTAATAAGAAAAAAAAACACTCATATGCTGCCTTTTTAGCCACTTTCTTATTCAGAACTAGGAAAGGTCCCCAGGAGACAGGACCTCCAACCTCTCAGGAGAGAAATAACCTTCTCATACTCCCTTTCCAGACTTGTAGACGCTCTCGGGGTAGGAGTACCACCATTCATGGCCAGCTGTGATAACAGACCAGCTCAGAATGAGGAACATAGTGCATGGAGGCTTTAGTAGATAAAAGGCCAAGTGCACAAAATATACCACATCCATCCCTGCCGAGGTTCCAGATCCCGCAGAGGCCCTCCTACCTCCATGAGCATGCTCCTTGAAGGTGCTCCCAGCCAAGTCCTACATCCTGCCATGCCTGGGGGCTGCTTTCTTCTCTTTCTGAGAAGGAGTCACAGGATCAGTGTTCCTGAAGAGAGAAGGCTCCGACCTACAATGTTCAGCAACCTCACTCTCTATCCTGGTGTCTTTCCAGGAATTTACTTATACTTGTTACCCCAGCATGAAAAGCAGCATCCTTTCAGTAGCAGACATGGGCTGAATTGTCTTCCTGATCTCCACTCCTTGTTATTCTGAGGTTCTCAGCCATAGTTCCCTAAACCATTCTCCTCAGAGATGGCAAGGGTCCCAGGCCGGGAAGAATCTTCCATGTCCAGGAATAGAGGGTGTGACTTCAGGTGACTGCCCCCAGCTCTTCCCTGGAACTGAAGCAAAGGCCTTTCAGACAAGCAGTCACTCTGTTTCTGCTGGTGTCACTGAGCTTGGAGGATAAGAATCTGGGGCTGGCGGCTCAGCGCCTGTGGCTCAATGGGCTAAGGCGCCAGCCACATACACCTGAGCTGGCAGGTTCGAATTCAGCCCAGGCCTGCCAAACAACAATGACGGCTGCAACCAAAAAATGGCCGGGCGTTGTGGTGGACGCCTGCAGTCCCAGCTACTTGGGAGGCAGAGGCAGGAGACTCGCTTGAGCCCAGGAATTGGAGATTGCTGTGAGCTGTGATGCCACAGCACTCTATTCAGGGTGACAGCTGAGGCTGTCTCAAAAAAAAAAAAAAGAATCTAGGGCTGTCAGTGAGGACCTACCTGCAGAAAAGCCAAATTAAGAAAAAAATGAAAGAGACAAGAAAAGGGAAGATACACATAAATCTCATTGCCAAGGCTCTGAATCCTTCAGTTTTTCCCTCGATCTTGCAAACTGCCCTGTTGTAGTTAAGCCAGTTGGAGACAGACTTTTAGAGCCTGCAACAAAATAAGTCATGACTAATATACTCCCTGATTTTCCTTCCAAGTAGGATAGACACTTGAGGAAATAGGGCCCCTCTTTTGCATTTCAGGAGAAGGGAGTGGTCAGAAGAGAAGAAGGAAGAAGACGCAACTGCAAACTCTGACATAATGCTACAGTGTGTGGCTATGGCTAACTGGGGAAATCCGTCCTGAACAATAAAATAGGCAATAATCCCAAAAGCAATGGCTCCCCATGTTTAGGGAACCTCCTGGCCATGGCCATGGTGAAGTTGACCCTCTCCCTGGCCAAAACTGATTGAGGAGAAATGGGCAAAGCTTTGATGAAACTGAGTCAAACAGCCAGGAAGAGCAGATCTCAAACACCATGCAGAAGTGATATAAAAGGCTGCTGTTGGGTGTTGCAGTGGACCACGTCAAAGCAGCAGTGTTATCCATGAACAGACAAGCGAGGAAGAGGAAGCAGGCACTTTATTCTTAACGACTCTCCTTGCTTACTTGAAACACTCCATTTGTTTTCTGACCTGCTATAACAGAGCAAAGAAATTAATATTTTAGCAGTTGGCACTTGAGTATTTTTTATTTTATTTGTTTTGTCTTGTTAGAAAAACATTTTTAGAGAAACTTTTTTTGCTAGGGTGCTTTAAGTGAAGAAGGTGAGATTCCAAACCTACTTTATAAGGACAGCAAGAAATAAAGAGAAGGGTAAACTCTGCTACAGAAGAAATGGTCCAGAATATAGGAGGTATGCGAAAACATGAAAGATGAGTCCAGACTCCTTGGCAGGATGCTGGAGCCTGTAGATTGGGGTGCCAGTGAGAAGTTCTTGGTGGTGGAGTGGGCAAGGAAGTTTTAAGAACAAGGAGTCAGATCTACACTTTTACGTTTTTGGTATTTAAGGCACATTAACATCTTCTATGTCTTCAATCTTCAGTGAAATCTGACAACACGTGTGCATGGGGGAAAAGGAGGAGATAGGATGAGTACCCAGTGTGGGCTGGCATGGATCTGAGCAATGAGAACCACGGGAACAGATGAGAAGGGTTCATCAGCAACAGAAGCCTCATCCTAGAAATAACACGACCAAGCTTTCACACGCTTGTTAGAGAGAACATCAACTTTGGTATAAGATGTGGGAAATAAGGCTTCAGACAATTTGTGTACAACCCTAGTTTTTCAAAGCTCTTTGCTCCTGTTTCTGATTGAATATGAGACTATATTTTTGAATCACAAACTGGAGCCCTTCGAGGACAGGGTCATGTCTTACATATCCTGGTGTCTGGCACATTGCCTGGTACACACTTTTTAAATTCATAATAAACTTTATTTTTTAGAACAGCTTTAGATTTACAAGAAAATTGCAAAAATAGTATATAGAGCATTCCCATAAACCTCACATCTGGTTTCCGCTATTTAACATTTTCCATTACTATGGTGCACTTGTCACAATTAATGACCCAATATTCATACATTATTATTAACGAAAGTCTATACTTTATTCAGGTTGCCTTAGTTTTTACCTAATGTCCTTTCACTATTCCAGGATCCCATCGAGGATATATTATATTTAATCATCCTGTCTCTTCAGGCTCCTCTTGGAGGTAACAGTTTCTCAGAATTTCCTTGTTTTTGATGACTTTGACAGTTTTTAAGTTCCAATCAGGTATTTTGTACAATGTTTCACAATTGGAATTTGTCTGATATTCTTCTCAGAATTAGACCAGGGTTTGGGAGAGGAAGACCACAAGTGGCATTCTTATCATATCATATCAAAGGTACCTGCTGTCAGCATGGCTTCTCACTGTTGATCTTGACCTTAATCACCTGACAGAGGATGTGACCCCCAGGTTTCTCACTGAAAAGTTACTCTCCTTTCCTTCCCTTTCCACTCTTCACTCTTCTGAAGAAGTCGCCATGCACAGCCCACATTAAAGGCATGGGGAGTTAGGCTCCACCTTCTGGGGTTGCAGAGTGTGAACATAAAACATTTGGTTTCTTCTGCACAGGACATTTTTTTATGCTATCCCCTCCCATTTATTTATTTATTTATTCAATCACTTATTTATATCATCATGAACATATGCATACTGAATTTATATCTCGGGTATATCCAATACCACTTTATTGCATTGATCAAATTTTTTCTGTTGGTCATTGGGAGCTCTTTCAGTTAGCTCTTATGTCCCTTGGACATACCCCTTCATTGTAGACCTTTTTGTAGTTTTGCTTTTGTTTGTTTGTTTTAGGGGAGCAGTGAGAGGGGGTGGGGCTTTTTCTAGATTTTTTTGGTTTGGGGAATTTTATTTGTTTTTGTTGTTGTAGTTGTTTATTTGTTCAAAAATTTTCTTACTTTCTGATACACAAAATGACCCAGACTTATTTATATTTCTTGCCCAAAGTCTTAGAATCCAAGACCTTGTTTCTTGTATTGGAAAATGATATGAAAACCATAATCTGAGCATCAGGTGACTCATTGTCACTGGGATGGGGTTGTTACTAGACCCACTCAGTACAGCAAGCAAGGAAATACATATAAATATATGTGTGCATCCTAACATAAGTATATACATGCACCTGAAAATATTTCTATATGTAGCCATCCATATCTACATTAAGCTATCAGTTCAATTCCAATATACTATGTATGTACGTGTGCAACAGTGTCAGAATTGTTAGCCCGTACTCCCATGAGATACAACTTAATCGACTATAATAAATGCTTATGTATAGCTTCTTGTCTTTAGTTTCACAGATTCCATTCATTTCCAAAGTTACTTAGGTCAGCAACTTTCCCTCTTCCCCTTTTTGGTGAGGTTGTTTCATACTTCTATACAGGTAGATTGTTTTATTAGTCTGCATTTCATACTTCTATACAGGTAGATTGTTTTATTAGTCTGCATTCTATCCTGGAATTCCCCTGACTTCCTAAATGATTTTTTTAATTTATACATTCAAGTTCACTCTAATCCAATGGGTTTTGACAAATACATAGCATTATTTGTAACAATAATAATATTATATGTAATAACTTCACTGCACTAAAAAAATCTCTTGTGTGTCAGCTATTCAATCTCTCCTGCCCTCCTGCTGGCAGCCACTTATTTTTTTATTGTTTTTATAGTTTTACCTTTTCCAAAATGTCATATAATTGAAATTAAACAATATGCATCCTTTTTAGACAGATGTCCTCCACTTTGCAATATGCATTTAAGATTCATCTGTGTCTTTTGCGGCTTAATAGCTCATTTCATTTTCCCTCTGAATAATATTCCATTGAAACAGATGAACTACAATTTATCCACTCACCTATTGAAGCATATCTTGGCTGCTTTTAGTTTGGGATGATTATGAATAAAGCTGCTATCAACATTCACATGCAGGCTTTTGTGTGGACATAGTTTTCGAATCAATTGGAGAAAATAACAAGGAGTGTGCTCTGCTAGACTGTATTTTAATACTGTGTTTAGCTTTATAAGAAATTGGTGATTAGATGTGGTGGCTCACACCTGTGATCCCAGCACTTTGGAAGGCCAAAGCCAGAGAATCCTTGGGACCAGGAGTTCAACACCAGCCTAGGCAACACAGCAAGGCCCGGTATCTACAAAAATTTGTTTTTTAATTTGCTTAGTGTAGTAGTACACACCTGTAGTCCTAGCAATTTGGGAGCCTTAGCCAAGAGGATCTCTTTAGCTCAAGAGTTGAAAGTTGCAAAGAGCTATGATCACACCACTGCACTCCAGCCTGGGTGACAGAGTAAGATCCTGTCTCAAAAAAAAAGTAAAAATAATAAGATAAAATTTTTTAAAAAGCAAAGAAAAAGAAACAGCTAAGTTGTCTCCCAAAGCCACAGTTGCTGGTTCTTCCTCTAGCAATTATTTCATTTTGTTTTGTTTTAATTTTAGTCATTCCAGTCAATGCATAGTGATATCTCATATCTAATTTACAATTCTCTAATGAAAAATGATCATTAGCATCTTTTCTTACACTTACTAATCATCTGTAAAACTTCTTTAGTGAGGTGACTGTTCGGATCCTTTGCCCATTTTTTGTTTTCTTATTGCTAAGGTCGAAGAATTCTCTGTATGCTTTGGATACAAGTTCTTTTCCTAGATATGTGTTTTGAAAATATATGATTTGTCTTTCTATTCTCCTAATAGTGACTCTCAAAAGTCTGTCTTTGTAGATCTTGTTCAGGTTAATAAAGTCCACCTTATCAATTTTTTCTTTCATGGATCATGTGGTTGGTATTGTGTCTAAAAACTCATTGATAAATCAGAGGTCACCTGGATTTTTTTCCTGTATTATCTTATAGGAGCTTTACTGTTTTGTGTTTTATCTTTAGGTCTATGATCCATGTTGAGTTAATTTTTGTGAAAGGTATAAGGTCTGTGTCTAAGTTGTGTTTTGGTTTGTGTCTTATTTTTTATTTATTCATTTATTTTTTGTATATGGACAGCCAACAGTTGCAGCACTATTTTTTGAAAAGACTATCCTTTTTCCATTAAACTGCCTTCATTCCTTTGTCACAATCAATTGACATTACTTGTGCTGGTCTATTTCTGGATTCTCTATTCTGTCCCATTAATCTATTTGTTTATTCTCTCACCAATACAATACCATCTTAATTATCATAGCGTCATACCACATATTAAGTCTTCAAGTTGGGTAATGTCAGCCCTCCAACTTTGTTCTTCTCCTTCTAGGTCTTTTGCCTTTATATATAGACTTTAGAATCAGCTTGTCAAAACCTACAAAATATCTTCCTGGGATCTTGATAGGAATTTCATTGAATATATAGATCAAGTAGGGAAGAAGTAACATCTTAACATTATTGAGTCTTTCAATCCATGAACATGAAATATCTATTTATTTGGATCTTTATTTCTTACATCAAAATTTTTTATTTTTCCATTTATAAATTCTATGCATATTTGTTAGATACACACTTAAGTATTTCATTTTAGGAGTACTATTTTAAATTGTATCTTTCTATTTCAAATTCTAATCATTCATTTCTAGTATACAGGCAAGCAACTGACTTTTACATTATCTTGTATCCTTTAACCTTTATAATCACTTATTAGTTAAGAAGTTCTTTGTAGACTCTGATGTTCTAGGTAGAAAATCATGTCATCTGAGAACAAAGGCAGTTTTATTTCTTCCTTCTTAATCTATATGCTTTTTATTTCCTTTTCATGTCTTATTACATTATCATAATACAATGTTGAATAGGAGTAATGAGAAAAATAATTCTTGTTTTGTTCCCAAACTTAGCGGGAAAGTATGCCATTACCCTTAAATATGACATAAGCTGTAGGTTTTTATAGATGTCCTTTATAAAGCTGAGAAAGTTCCCCTCTATTCCCAGTTTATTGAGAAATTTATCATGCAGAGAAACCTCACCAGATCTCCCATCAGGGAAGGGCTTGTTCCCCCAATTATTAACTCCCTCAATTTTTCCTCTGTTACAAAGCCACCTTTCCCCCCAGAACATTCTTCTGGGGACCGCTCACATTCAGTAATTGACAGAGGTGTGGTATGAAGGCCCAACCATTTTAGTCCAGTGAAAACTAACTTTGGTAGATAACATGTGCTCAAAGCTCCCCACGAAGTCAGCCAAAGCTTTGCCAAGCCCATATCATAGTTTACCTTTTCTATCTACTTAACCTGCTTCCTCCACCATTTGTAGCTCTGTTCAACAAATGCTGATTTCTGCCAAACGCCCTTAGTGCCTACTTTCAAGAAACCTAACCTGTGACTCTCCTTACAGAGAAAACTAATTTTCCATGGTATTTCATAAATAATGAGGTGGATTTTTTTTCTATCAGACCATCAGGAAGAAAAAATAAAATATATATATGTAGAGGAAAAACAGTAGGAAAGAATTTCCCTCATCACTTGGTTACCACTTGAAAGTGCTATATTTTGAAGCAAGGCTACAGGGTCTGTATGCATTTGCCATTATTAGTCGCCAGAGATTCTTCCAACGCCCCTGGTCCACAGTGCAGAGTAATATAGCCACATTGACAGAGATGCTGAGACTCTGAAATATCCTGGCTCCCATCCTAGCCAAGGGAGGAATCCAAGGGGGTAGATGTTACAACCAGAAAGCCTCTTCCAAAAGCTGCACCACAGGCACAAAGCCAGAGAGCTGATCAAAGAAGTCACAGAGATGAAGCTCCAGGGGGATTCGGTGGAGGGTTGTCAGCAGAGGTTCCAGCTCAGGAGCAGATGAAACAGAGTGCTACAACCTAGAACAGCATCTTGCATAAAGTGGGAATGTTCAGTAAATATTTGCTGATGAATTAATGAATATATTTGGAGTTAGGATTTTTAGCTCCTGGTCCCAGATTTTGGATACACAGTATATAATTGAAAGCCAACTATAAAACTGTATATGGGCTGTTTCATTTCCATGCATTAAACCTTACAGCAATACTTTATAGAATGATAAATACTTTATAGATTGATACTTTATAGATTGAATTCCATAAGTAGAACTTTTTTACCTCCTTAGATGGTTGGCTATTTCATGGTAGCTAACTAATATTTCTATTTTAGTAGCATCCACATCTTTGAAGGTAAAGCAATATTTGTGCAATTATATGCATATTTTATTGCATTTGTTCTTATTAGCAGGTTGCAAAATTGAGTGGAGAGAGAAAAATGAAAATGCTGATAGCTGTGATAAGAAGCATAGGTCTCGTTAACACGATACAATAGAGACAAAGGTAGAAATCATTATGCCTATTCAAAGTGATAAGTCATTATCCTCAATCAGACGCTCATTGACTTCAAGCTGGTCAACCTTGTGCTCTGTTATGAAAGGAAAGAACAAAATGAAAGGACACCTCTGAAATGTATAAATCACTGAGGAAGACGCCTAAAAGGCAAAGTGTAATTAGGGATGTTAGAATGATTTTCGGCTCTCTACTAACAGAACCCAAATGCAATCTTGTTGAAGTTTTATCCATTTGACTTTTGCATAAGTCTTTAAAAGAAAGACTTATCTACAAAACTTGGGGAATACCTCGATTAATGGATGGCTTTCCACTCTTGCAGAGTTGTCATCTATCTCACATTAGACAACAAAATCTGTAACTTCAATACTGGTTTTAACTCTGTGACATTCAGAGAAGCCTTGCTATTTTTTAAGTACAAACATATTGATAATTTGTTGGCCTAATACCAATATATACAAAGAGATAGGTACAGGTATGTGTGTCGTTCTGTGTATATTTATATCCTTGGCACCTTAGCATACTCTCTTTTCTGAAATGTGGTCTATGAAGAAGGGTGTTTAAAAAACAAAACAGATATAAGTATAGAAAGACAATGGTAGGAGAAGAGAAACTCTAGGCCTAATTCCCAGCCCTCATCCTGAGGTTGATACCGCCTTTTCATCTAAACTACATCCATCATCCTTACTCTGCTTCTCTTTTACCTCCAGACCACCACCCCTAACACTACAGCCTGAACCTATAGGACTCTGGTTCCCAACCACCCTGCAAGTAGAGATTCAAGCCTAGAAGATGAAGGGAGGTCTGCCTTTGACCTGGTCATCTCTCAAGTGGAACAATGTCTGAGGATGACAGATGGATGAGGACGTTATCTTAATGCTTCCTTTGAATAAAATACTATAATTAACACAGCCATTTCAACATTGTCTTAAATAAACATTGAAAACTTTTTTCAGCGTGCTCCAGTATTTTGCTGAAGACATAAAAGCGTTTTGAAGAATACACAGTAGGCATTTTCCCATTTGCAAATTTAACATTTATAATTTTCATGATTTGCGAGAAACTCTGGACAATTATAATACAAAACAATGTGTGATTTTGCTAAGGCACTTATGTGAATCTCCTCCACAGTAAGCTGGTGTGTGGGGAATTAGTATCTAGGTGGTAAAGGTAAAGTATCTAGTTGCTAGTTTGTTGCTCATTGGAGTTGCTGTTGGGATTCTTGAAAGTCTGGACACTGGACAAATGGCTCGGCGCCTGTGGCTCAACGGGCTAAGGTGCCAGCCACATACACCTGAGCTGGTGGGTTCGAATCCAGCCCAGGACCGCCAAACAACAATGATGGCTGCAACCAAAAAACGGCCGGGTGTTGTGGCGGGCACCTGTAGTCCCAGCTACTTGGGAAGCTGTGGCAGGAGACTCACTTGAGCCCAGGAATTGGAGGTTGCTGTGAGCTGTGATGCCACAGCACTCTATCCAGGGTGACAGCTTGAGGCTCTGTCTCAGAAAAAAAAGAAAGTCTGGACAAATGCTGAGAATCTACTTTCTAGTTTAACACTGTTGGGTGTTAGAATCCATATGTAGAAATTCAGATAGATCCCACTGTCATGACCCCACTGGACTACCAAAGCCAATTGCAGGTGCCCAGAATGTTCAAAACCAGATAACCCACCTCTATTTTACATTCTTCTAGGGTGCTGGGCACAATAATCGACATAATATCTAGCACTTACTTGTTTGCACCATATAACCATTAAGATGTTATTAAAAATATTTTGGCCACCAGTGCTGAGTGCTGGTATGCCTCCTCATACTATCCATGACAGCAATGGATCCACTCCCCCTGCCTTTACCCCCTCACCTTGTGTCTAGAGGTAGAGCTATTAATCTGGTTCTGGCTAAAGAGATATAAGTGGAGGCCATCTGGGGTAAATTCTGCAAAAATTTTGCTTTCCTATAAAAGAGATAGATGTGGCCTAAACAATTGTCCCTACTTTCCTGCCTTGAACATGACCATGAGAAATAAACGTAGAGCAGCCTCTTGCAACCATTAGGCAACAAGTGACAGAGAAAGAATTGCAGCAACAATGGATCCTGACATTTCTGAGCCACTAAACCAATGTTACCAGGCTTCTTTGTGAAACAAAAGGAGACTATTCTCTTTAAGTCTTTATAAGTCATTGCATCTATTTCCTATGGCCAAACAAATAAAAATATGTCACTCATAAAAACACAACTTGAATACATGATACCTAAACACTTCAGTCCCATATTCTATGACTGTAAAAAGCTAAGAGAGAGGCTCTTTGAATGGCAACCTTGATACTTCAGTCCTACTTACTTTACTATGGTGGCTGGAGCCTAGGGCTTCCACAGGAATCAATCCTCTCTTTGATTTTCACCACACTTCTTTTAGTAGACGTTCATACCCCAGAAGAAATGGACTTTTGTCTGTAGTATATCGTGATATCTCTTTCTACCAGTCTCATCTTTGGTGTCACATCTCAGTCATCAACGAACTATTTCAGGAAAGAGGTAAATCCTCAGGAAGGGCTGACAAAGGCCATTGGTGATTTCCCCAATCACACTAGAACTGTCAAGAACCAAGGACAGCCTGAAAATGCCAAGAAGGGAACAAAATGAGTGACAATAAAGAAACAGTGCCCCTCCAACATTCCTATGACGATTTGATCCACATGCCATGGAATGTTCAGCTCAGCAAACTCTTTTGTAGGAGCTCCACCAGCTAGAAAGACATAAAGATTGTGTTTCCATCCAAAGGGCAATAAAATTCAGCTTAATTTAACTTTTGGAAGCACCTGCTGCAGGCCCAATTGTATAAGAAGAGTCAGAAACATAAAGCGAATTAAGACAAAGGCCACAGCATGGGAGGCCACGCTTTATGATGAGATACACGTTTCTTTAATGGATAAGCTGAGAGTCCTTCATTTTCATTTTTTATCCAGGTTGGGATGTAATAATTTCATCTTCCCTGGAGTTGCAGTGTTTCTCTGTCGGTATTACTAAGCCAGATGCTGTTTACTGGGCCTCCTACTGGGGGGTGGCCGGCAGATAGACTCCTTAACTTCCCATTCATCCTCAGCCTGTGCCATTGTGTAGGCAGGCTGCCTAGCCTGGATGTCAACTTTTTACAAACAGCTATTGAAACTGTCAGTTATCTTGATGAGCACTGCTCCAGTGAAAGAACAACATAATTGGGGGGTGAAGTGTTAGTGAGATTTTTTTTTCACCAGCAATGGGAACAAAACTGCTTTCTGGGGATAATGTATTTACTGTTATTATGTGGTGTATAGCACATAAATTCCAAATAATTCAAGAGTGAAAATATCTAATTCCTCAGGTTTTAGGAGAATATATATTCTCTCTAGTTCCAGAAAACACAAATATTCACAGAACCCTATTTCTTTCTTTCTTATTGTTTTGTTTGGCCTGACTTTAAACAGGAAGAAATCCTGATGCTTATTTTTCCTGGATATTTATATGCTTAAATACAAGGCAGCAGAAATATAACATAAAAGGACCCCAGTGATTAAGCCCCAAGGCAAAGATATGAATTTAAATGACACTTTCCCCTAACCCACCAGATGGTTCATTATTAAGTCAACCAAAATGTAATTTCTAGTATCCTTCCCATCCTGCCTAGTGTATAAATCCAAAACTCTAGCCATTTTCCCACTCCTGACCGTCCTTTAAAACCCAATTCAATTGCCAAAACCTTAGTGACACCTTCCTCTCTCCCCTAACCAGCACTATCTCTTTCCCCCTATTGTTCATCTCTCTCCAGCATTTCTCTGGCCCAGCCTTTCTCCAGCTATATTCTAATTGTTGTTTAACTTCCTGTCTTTCCCCTTCGTTGTGTCCCAAGAGATGGAGACCAAGTTTATTCATCTTTGTGCCCCAGGGTCTTGTGTGTTTTTTGGCACATAGAATACCCTCACTATGGGTTTGCTAGATGGAAATAGGAAAGAGTAGCTGTGACGAGGATGGACCATCTTGGTGCCAGCTTGCTCCCCAAAGAGCTCCACGTAGAGCAAGGGCAGTGGGCTTTGGCTCCCAGAACCCAGCAGAGGGCAGCAAAGAGCTAAGGAGCAGAACCTTCTTGAGGGATAACACCCTCCCAGAAAGGTTTTCCTAGACGTACAGGTGGGAAAGGCCATGTAACAGGGTGGACAGGACAAACAACACCAAAAATCAGGGATGCATAATGTCAGATGTCATAGGGTGCACAGGTAGGACATCAAACCTGGTGGAAATGTATGAGGACACTAAACATAAGGGATTTCCATAGTGGGTCCAAAAAAATTAGGGTAGACTGTGTTTTAGGGGACAGGAGCTCATCTGAAGGTATACAGCCCTGAGCCCTGGAGAGAATGTCACTTAACTGAGCTCAAGATCTTGGTCAGAGGAAGATAGTGAATGGGGAGCAAAGCTAAATGTCCACATGGTCTGAGTCACCAATAGGAAGCCAAGACTTTGAAGAGACCAGACCTAAAGGTTAGACAGCCTCGGAGGCCAGAATTGAGCAGGGAGAGCAGGCAGGAACAAACAGAAGATTCTACTGGTTAGCTCGAGAATCCCAGGAAAATGGGACCTGAATGGAAGAAGATGGAGCAGCTGTGTTTTGAAGTAACCAAGCTTTTCCCTTGTGCCTCTTAAGGCCTTGGCAAGCCACACCTGGCTATATATGCTTCCACTCAGCGCTAAACTACATGGTTCCCCTTTCAAATTAATTCCAAAAAACTATCCCAATCACTACCTAATCCAATCAATTGCCCCTCATGAACGAGGTTCTAGTGTGAATCAATGTTCAATTAGCCAGGAGCAGAAAATTCAAAACAAACTCAAACATACTCATTCACATACCCACAGAGTTTGGGTACTAGATTGCTTTTTTTTTTTTTTTTTGAGACAGAGTTTCACTTTGTCGCCCCAGGTAGAGTTCTGTGTTATCATAGTTCACAGCAACCCCAAACTCTTGGGCCCAAGCAATTCTTTCGCCTCAGTTTCCCAAGTAGCTGGGACTATAGGCACCCGCCACAATGGCTGGCCATTTTGTTGTTATTTTGTCATTGTTATTTAGCAGGCCCAGGCTGGGTTCAAACCTGCCAGCCCCCCATGCATGTGGCCAGCACCCTAACCACTGAGCTACGGGCGCTGAGCCCACCTGGCTATTTTTAGAGACAGGGTCTCGCTCTTGCTCAGGCTGGTCTGGAACTCCTGAGCTCAGGTGATCCGCCCAGCCTAGATTGCATTATATGATTGCAAAGCCCTGCACTTTTGCTGCTGAAAGTGTGGTCCGTGGACTAGCAGCAGTATCATTACCAAGGAGGTTGTTAAAATGCAAAACCTCAGTCCTCATCCGAGACCTACTGAATTGGGATCTGCATTGTGACAAGATCTCCTGGTGATCTGCATGCACATCAAATCTGAGACGCACTTTCCACCACCACTGAGTCCTGTCTACATCTCTGACCATAACTTGAGGCATTTTCGGCCTTGACAACTGTGTTTCAGCCATACCAAACTTCTTTAAGCTCTTGAAATATGCTATGCTAATTCCCAACTTAGAGTCCCTGTCCTCTCTGTTCCCTCTGTCCAGAGCCATGGATGGGTTTTTGTGACACTCAGATCTTGATTTAAAGGTCAGCTCTTCAAAGAGGCCTTCCCTCAGTACCCAGCCCAAATGAACTATCCGAGCATTCTGAACTATACTGTGCAGTTTTACTTCTAGGCACAGCATCATGGCTGTCGCCTGGAGCACACATCAGAATCACCTGGAGACCTTGTTAAACCACAGATTCCTGTGCTCACACCCAGACTCTCTGATTCAGTAGGTCCAGGGCAGACTTTTAAAATTTGCATTTCTAAGAAGTTCCCAAGTGGTGCCATGCTGTCCTTCTGGGATCACCCTTCAAGAATCACTGCCACTGTCTCACTATCTGATGATGTTTTTCTTGATCACTCTTTTCTGCTGCATCATCTCCATCCCATTGGAACATTTCCTCCATGAGAGCACAGAGTTTGTTTTATTCACTCTGTCTCTCCAGTGCATGATGTATAGCGGGTGCTGTTTAATATTTAACATGTAACTAAAAATAAATTAATCAGCAACGAATTCTTTTCCTTATGGATTTTGTATGTTTTGTGCTTGGCTTAATCTAATTTAGCAGCAACTTTGCATTCTGTCCTGTGCACATGTTACCGCCCAGGAGCCATGTGTATTAATTAGCCACAATTTAACTTACAAAAATACAAGCCACACACACAAAGTTGGCTATATTTCATCTATGCCTATTATTGACAGTATATTTTAGGTCTGGGACTTTGTTACTTGATCTTCTACTTGAGGACAGACACTCCTTCCGGTATCATACCAAAGATATACAGCCCCTTTTCAACAGTATGAGCTCAGTGGTATTGTCTTTAAATTGGTTGTAACATCCTCTTACATATAAGATTGAAAGAGGAAAAACAAACAATTGATACATTCATATAGCCATTCTTTCATTCTCTACAAAGTAACATTCTCACACATCAGAATTAAATATATCATCATAAGGTTGAACCAATCACTATGAATACAACTCAGGAGCGACCAGGTTCCTGTGTGGCTAATGAGATTCTATTTCAACTATCAATTTATTTGAGCTTGCCTCCAAGGATCCTCAGCGTGTCCCAAGTTCCTGACTTACAGAAGAAGTCAGAACCCTTCCAGTGCCTCTGTTACCCTTCCGTTTGTACACCATGAGTCCTACAGTTGGAATAGACACAGTTATGAGTCTGCAGATAATTGTGCTTATCCTCTTCTCCTGCCACCTAAACCCTGTCATGCCCTCTGCCACCTCTACCTTCTCTCTTTCCCAGCCATTTCCTCCTGGCCAGACCCTCCCTATACCTGCCTCTCTGTTCGCACCACACTCCAGATCTCATCCCCACTGAGAGACAGACGTGTGTTCATCTCTAATGCTGAGGCAGAAACCCTCCCTATATAAAGAGGAGCCAGAAGCAAAGGCCAAACTTGCAACCTATGGATCTAGAGCTAACTTCTCTCCAAGTTGGTCATGGGGGGAAAACCTGGGGAGGGGACAGAGGAGTAGCCTTACTAATTAAGCCAGATTCAAGGTGTCTGGAGTCTAATGTAAGATGCTGTAGGTAAATGTCAAAGCTCACAGAATGACAAAGCCTCCCTGTCAGAATACTGATAGGCAAGAACAGCAGCGGCTGGGGAGATGCGGACTCTCAGTGGCTAAGCTGTGTCACAATTGTCCTTCCTGAGCACTGATGACCAGAAACCACATTGAAGGCAGTGGGTGCCCTGAGAGGTGGGCTTCACTTGTAAGAGATGCCCTGGCTGCACTTGTAAGAAATTATTAAAAACACCAGCATAGATGGAAATGAGTATCTAAAAAGGGATGCTTCATTACAAGCCAAGGTCTGAGACCTCAATCAAATACAGTATCAAGTCAATAAAGTCTATTTGAAGACTCTGAAGATCCACTTTTGCTTTGTACCTACATTAATTACAAAACATTGGCTTGATTCTAGATTGAAAAGACTTACAATGAATGTTATTTTTAAACACAATGTTTCAGTTTTCAATATAGAAAACAGTATTTTGGTGCAGGGGACCTGCAAATGAGCATGAATTCTGGCTTCTGGTCTACAATTCCTTTTCTATGTGGGACCTGATTGTTCCTCTAAGATAAGTATTTGACTAGCTCATTTAGGCATTTATTTTGTCCTTTTTTTATACTCACGCCAATTCCATGAAGTATAAAGAACAGATATTAACAAATATCGTTATTGCTTTTTGTGATTAAAATCTCAAATTCGCAGAGATCATATAACTTGCCTGAGAAACCAGCTGTTAAGTGGTGAACCTAGGACCCCATTTGTAATGTCATGAAAACTCCCGGGGAAGAAAATTTAACCAGGCACTTCAGCTGAAAGCCATCAGAACCATCTCAGAAACGGGCAGCGCTCTCTGATGGCTTTATCTTGGACAATGAGCTGGGAACTCTGCCTGTTTTTACACACAGCTCACCGTCAGTTGCTACAACTCTTCCTTTTTACTTTCAGCTGCCAGAAGAGATCCTTATTGCAATCTCAATGGTGCTGGTAGCTTCAGCTTCCACCAGACATGATCTTTCCACTGAAAAAGCTCTGGGGGGTTGCATAGAGGGAACAAAATTTTATATCTTAATTGAATATTCTCTGTGCTATATCACATTTGTAAGGAGGTCTTTCTTTTTCTTCTCCCTAGCTCCACTCAACCCTTTCCCCTTCTAGAGCACAGCACATGCAAAGCTCGGATACCTGAAGAAGAATTTGGTACTGTAACTCAATGTGGAAGAAGAGACAGTATTGTAACAGTGACTAGGACATAAGATCAATGTTGGCAATGCTGGTCTAGTTGTCAGGATCAAAAGCCATCACTACCACTATCATAACCAACACTAATGAGCCATTCTAGTTGCCATCTCAAATTTGTTCATACTAAATATTTTTTATTATTTTAAAGCAATAAAATCCCAAATAAGGCACCAGCAATACACAAGTAGACCTTACCAATTTAATGTCACAACTGAATTCAGGTATTTCTTGAGGAAAAAGTGATTTGAGAACAGGGGATATGAGACTTTATTTAATGTTACATTTTCTTAAACCATTTTAATTTCTTTATATTCAAGTAAATGAAGATCTTTCTGACAAAAACATTTTATTTAGAATTAGAAGTATTTTTTTTCTTTTTTAAAAACCCCAATTGTTTATATTTTTCATATTGATTCTTACTGATACCTTACTAATTGTTCAGTAATGTTCCCTATCAGAGCTATTTGGGATACAGTCCTGGAAAAACTGTGTTTTTAAGCACTATGTTAATTCACAAGTTTCTCTTCTGCTAAAGAGTCTTTCTAAAAGCATAATAAAACACTGGGAGAAAAAATCCTATAACCATGAATACGGAGAGATGGGAGGGAAAATGACAAGAATAGTGAATGTGAAAAAGAGGGATAAATCTCCATTCTTCATCATACACAAAAATCAATTCAAAATTGATTAAAGTCTTAAATGTAGGACCTGAAACTATGAAACTAGTAGAAGAAAACATTGGAGAAACATGAAAGCACATTAGTCTAGGCCAGTGGTTCTCAACCTTCCTAACACCACGATGTATTTTCATTGTTACAAAGGGATTGCGACCCACAGGTTGAGAACCACTGGTCTAGGCAAAATATTATTGGGCAAGACCTCAGAAGCACAGGCAAGAAAAGCAAAAGTAGACAAATGGGATTGCATGAAACTTCTGCATAGCAAATGAAACAATGCAGTGAAGAGAAAATCCACAGAATGGGAGGAAATACATGCAAACTGTCCACCTGTCTTAGTCCATTTTTTTTGACACAAAAGATACCTCAGAGTGCGTAATTTATAAATAAAAGAGATTTATTTGGCTACAACAAACATGGTACCAGCATTGGCTTCTGCTGAGGGGTTAAGGCTGCTCCCACTCTTGGTGGAAGGTAAAGGGGAGCCGATGTGCACAGAGACCATGTGGCAAGAGAGAGGGAAAGTTGCCAGACTCTTCTAAACAGCCAGGTCTTTCCGAAGCTAATAAAGCAAGAACTCACTCCTCACCAAGCCATTCATAAACAGCACTAGCCCATTCATGAGGATGCACCCCATGACCCAAACACCTCCATGTAGGCCTCAAACTTCAGCATAAGGTTTGGAGGGTCAAATATCCAAACTATAGAACCATCCAATGAGGGGTTAATCATCATAATGTCTTAGGACCTCCATTTGATAGCAAAAACCAAATAATCCTATTTTAAAATGGACAAAGCTAAGCAAGAAGGCATGCACCTTAGTACCAGCAACTTGGGAGGCGAAGGCAAGAGGATCACTTGAGCCCAAGAGTTCAAGGTCAGCCTAGGCAACATAGAAAGTCCCTATATTTAACTTTTTTAAATTAGGCAAACTGGGCGTGGTGGCTTCACCATAATCCTAGCCACTCTGGGAAGCAAAGGAGGGGGAATCACTTGAGCACAGAAGTTTGAGGTCACAGTGAGCTGTGATGTTGCCATGGCACTCTAGCCTTGGTGACAGAGCAAGACCCTCTCTCAAAAAGAAAAATAAAGTAGTCAAAATATCTGAATAGACATTTCTCAAAAGAAGACATACAGATGGTCAATAGGTGTATGAAAAAGTGCTCAATATCACTAATCATCAAGGAAATGCAAAGCAAAACCATGATGAGATATCATCTCATCCCAGTTAGATGGCTTTCATTAAAAAGACAAAAAAAGACAAATGCTGCAAGGATGCAGAGTAAGGGGAATCTTCATACACTATTAGTAGGAACATAAATTAGTACAGAGGTTCCTCAGGAAACTAACGTCAGAACTACCATATGACCCAGCGTTCCCGCTGCTGGATATAGATCTGAAAGACAGGAAATCAGTATATTGAAGAGACACCTGTACTCCCATGCCCACTGCAGCACTATTCACAAAAGCCAAGATATGAAATTAACCTAAGTGTCCAACAATAGATGAGTGGATAAAGAAATTTGGCATATATACAGAATGGAATATCATGAAATCATAAAAAATGATTAAATCCCATCATTTGCAACAACATGATTGGAACTGGAGGTCGTTATGTGAAATGAAATAAGCCAGGTGTGGAAAGACAAATATCACATATTTTCACTCATACGTGAGAACTAACAAAGTGGAGTGTAGAATGGTGGTTATCAAAGAGGAGGAAGAGGGAGGAAGAGAAGTGGATTAATGAGCGCAAAAATACAATTTAATAGAATAAGTTCCAGTAGTAGGTAGCACAATAAGGAAATTACATTTAACAATAATTTATTGTAGATTTTATAGTAGCTAGAAGAGAATAATTGCAATGTTCCCAACACAGGAAAAAGATAAATAAATGATTAGGGTGAGAGATACCCCAATTACCCTGATATGATCATTACACACTGTATACATGTGTCAAAATATCATAGGTACCCCCAAAACATGTACAACTATGATATAGCAATTTTTTTAAGTCTAGGAAAATAAAAAGAGGATTTTGAATAAAAGGAAGAAGAGGGAAGAGAAGGCAGAAATAGTAAGGAGAAAAGGGAAAAGGAAGAGGGGAAATTAAAAGAAAGGGGGAAAAAAGAAGGCTCCCACTTTGCCTCTTGGTCTAACCCTGGCCTGCCCCATTCTCACCAACACACCCAAACACACACACATGCAAAACCATAAAACTTCTTTGACAGTTGTCTTAGCTCCACACATCTTGGCACAGGAAGTAGAAATTGACAACATCTTGTTGATCCTGTATATTTATCTCAAGAATACAAAATTAAAGCCATAAATACTTCAACTATTTGTAAATTATTTTAAAATTAAAATTTAAAATATGCTCAGAATGAAACTGGTTATAAAAATAACTCCATGAAAGACTGATACTTAAGTTGCTTTGTACATTCAGTGATCCACTATATTTTTTTCTGGCTTCATAGCTTTTGTTTAACCAATAAAATTTAGCAGTTTAGTAACTGCATGATACACGGATCAGAAATCCTAAATCAATAAAGAGCATAACCCCAATCAGAATTTGCTTTCCATGCTCTCTCCTATATACTTATCTACTCTCTGGCCTCTTGGGAACGAGGCTTGGACACCAGAATTTTATCTTTGGGGAACGTTTTTATGGTTGACAAGGAAAGGTTGATGATTCACGTTAAATTGGTACTGTCACATATATACACCCACGTGTGCATGTACATGTTTGCATGTGTAAACACGCACATGCACCCGTCTCATGTATATGGAAGCCAAAACTATAACATTGTCATCCATTGATGTGTAAAAAGAAATTTTAAGATTTGGATTCTAGCTTCCACTTCCCCAGTGGAACCATACTATTAACATATAAAATATTCCTGGATGAATTGTCAAACAGCCTGATAACAGACTTATGTTTAAAGTTCTCAATGGGGTTTATGTTTCCATTTAATCTGAGAAAGAGCAAGGCCTATTCTGGCCAGTGACATATTGCTTATCTGTTTTCTCCTGGGTTGTCAGTGTTTGTGAAATGCTGGTGCTACAGGGAAAGCACTCTGATTAGGATGTCAACCTGCCTTGGAGCAAATGCTGCCAACTGCCAGCCTATGCTGGGAGACCGAAGGGCACTCAGCTCTGGCCAGGGTTGGGAAGCCGGTTAGGAAGTCTCCGACAGACAGAAGAAACTAGAGCAGAGATCTGTGCTCCCAAAAGTTCGCCTGACCTATCTGGAAGTGTAAGCCAGTAGCAAGAGATGCCTTTTATTATGAGGGGACATATGCAGGCACCCTCAATCTTTCTAAATCCCCATTTGTCGTTACAGATACATAGATCAAACATAGATACATATTGTTTCATATTCTTAACAATAAAAAGATAAGAAGAAAATAAAATTTTGTTATTCTTTTCTTCACTTTACTTTTAATTGCAGTGTACCATGTGGGTATATTCGTGTTGTAAACGATTCGAAAATCCAGAATTACATAATTTAAAAAACATGGTCCCTTTCCCTACTACTGGGTACTTTTTGCAGGGATTTACTTACATATATAAACAATCTTTTTTTTAACACAAAAGAGATCAGACTTCACTGTCAGTTCTGTGACTTGATGTCTCCACTTGAGCAAGATCATCCCGTCTGAACACGGAACTCTACCTCATTCTTTGATTAATGACATGCATGATCCCTCCAATTTTTTGCTATTATAAGCAATGTTGAAGTGATCTTCCTTGTACACAGATTTTATAAAACACACACTTGAGGGTTTTTGGTGAAAAGTCTCCTAGAAATGGACTGCTGAGTCAAACAGTATGTGAATTTAAAAAAAATGGTTACTACCAAACAAGTGCCCTTCCAACAGGCTTGAACAACTCGTATTTCCATCAACCAAATATTGTGCATTTCACTACATTCTTGTAAAGACTTGATATTATCAACATTTTTTGATTTTTGACAGTCTAATGCATGAACATTACTTTGTTTCAATTTTTGTTTTCCTAATTACAACTTTGGATGGCTTTTATTTCCATAAATGTGTTGGACATCCTTTTTTTTCTTTTATGAATTGCCCAATCTTTCTTTGCCCTTTGTTTAGGTGTTTGTCATTTATCATTACTGATTTGTAGGCACTCATTATTGGGTATTCATACTTTTGTTATTATATGTAATAAAAATATTTATCTTAGTCTGTCTACTCAGAATGACCCTTAATTTCAGCATTAACTTTGTTAATTTGAATTTGATATGCTATACTTTTTTTTTAAACTTCAGTTTATCAAATTTCTGTCTTTGTGGTTACATAAGATGTTGACATTACATCAGGAGAATCTTAGAGAAGAGCATATAGGAACTTTCTGTACTATCTTTACTTTATGTAAATAGAAAATTATTCCAAAATTAAAAGTGTGTGTTTATATATGTGAATATGTATTTACATATATATGTATGCACACATATGCATATACACATAAATATTCCTTCTCTATGTACCTGTATCTCTTACATATGTTATTTAGAGAGGACTTCACTATCAAAGATTACAAAATTCATATTTTGTATTTTATTATAATGCTTTTACAGTTTTGTTTATGATAGTAGTGGTAGTTCTTTTTTCCATTCAGTTTGTTAATGTACCTAAAATTCAATTTTTGTGTATGATATAATACTGAAGATATGATATAAGTTAGAATTCCATCTAGATTTATTCCCAAATAAAGAGCTCTTAATCTTAACATTATTTATAAATGGTCTGTTATTTTTTACTAGCTGAAATATTTCCTTCATTATAAACTAAGTTTTTGTATTTACTTATGTCTGTTTCTTAATCCTTTCCCATTTCATTCTGCAATTTATTTGTAAATTAACACCACACTTTTAAAACTTCTACAGCTTCACAGTATTTCTTACTTTTTCATTGGCTTGCATATTGCCCATTTTATGTGAAATTTAGTGTCTCTTTTTTCAGTTCAAGTAAACTGTTCTTGTCCCAAATTTATTTTTTCAAAAAGGAAAATACCTTTGCAAACTATTATCTATCCACCTAAGAATAGAGTTTGTATCTCCATCTGTTCATTTATGTTCTTTAGTAAAGATCATAATTTTGATTTTATTCACTGGGGTCTCATTCATTTGTTACTGTGTTTATTCCTAAGGAGTTGATGGACTTCATTTCTAATGAGAATGGGACTCTTTTTTCCATTACATTTCCTAAGTGATTATTACTAGTATATAGGAAAGCTATTGATTTTGAGTATGAACCTTGTATCCAGTCACTTTATAAATCTCTCTCTTTGGAATCATTTTTTCTATTAGTTTTTCGTGTGTGTGTGTGTGTGTGTGTGTGTGTGTGTGTGTGTTTTCTTTTCTGCCATGCTCAGGCTGTATACAAATGAATGGTGACCACTAGTTTTCCTTGGATGCTTTTATATGAAAAACAGAACAGAAGGCTGGCCAGGGCTGGCCAACTGGCAGGCTTTACTGTAAGATGAGTGTCATCATCACCAGCCTACCAAATGCCAGGACAGGGAGATTTAGGTTACATGTCCACACTGTCCCTTGGTTAGGCTTTGCTCTACTTTACTACTAATTTAATCTCAAAGACTCTCTTCATGACCACAAGATAGCTGTTGGGTATCTCAGCTACACTTCTAATCAACATCAAAGTCTTTTTTACACAAGAGTTTAATAAAAGTCCTGGGCTTGGTTCTCAGAGGCCACAATGGACTGTGTACCTGTTCCTGGATTAATCCCCATGGCCAGGGATAAATTGTTTGGTTTAAACCGAATTGAGTTCAGGCCTGTCTTATTTCCTACTCCCTACTTCATGTGACTGGGGTGAAAGCAGCGTAGTATATGGATAACTCATATTTTGAAGGCACCTATGAGTGCTCTTCAGCCTGCTAGGCGCGGGCAGCTCTCTGGGCCACTGTCCTACCTCCCCACCTCAATGCTCACATTCACTGGCAAATATCACTGCTGCCCCCAGTTACAGATCCCGTTGATACGCCTTTGGCCCCTTGGACACTCTGCCCCTGGGCTTACAGGATCTCCAAAGCTGATCCCTCTGCTGCAGCAGTCCCCACTTGTGTGAATTTTGGCTACACTTTTCTCCGACAGCATGAGCACGTCTGCATTTTTTTCAGGTATCATTCCTATTTACCAGCATGGTTATAAATTTAACTACTTTTCTCATATCATTTCTCAAATTTCATGAGATTTTGGATGGAGAGAAGATAGGTGGATATGCTTCCTTCCTAACATTTTGATCCACTCTCTTGAAATTTGTAAAACAAAGAAACTCAATCACCCATAATCCCCCTACCCTTTACACAATTATTTTTATTTTTGTACAATTCTTTGTGGTCTTTGTCCACATATATAAATTCATATTGTTGTAATCAAAATGTAGTTAAAATTTTGCATTCTTTTTTCCACTTAATATACCTTAAACATTTTCCCATGTAATCTTCATAATTACCACTTTGATGGCTGCATAATTTTACATTAAGGTGATCTAGTACCATTTGCTTAACTACTCCTCAATTTTTCACTATTACAGACAAGTGAAAATGAGCAGTTTCAAATATATACTTTTTTTCCTTCTGGTGTATTATTTCCTTAGGATATACGCCAAGGAATTACAGGTGAGAGAGTAGGAAAAGCAGTTTTAAACATCTGCTGCTATTATGTCATATTGCATTTCAAATGGATTTTAACAGTGTACTCTTTTTACCACAATTTTATCAGCATTATCATCTTGGCTTCATTAGTAAGTATAAAAATATACTTTGCTTTAATGGTGGTTCAGTTTTGATTTCAATAAATAGTAGACAGGTTGAATGTTTTCTTAAATAGTTATTTGCTTTCTCTCTTCTATGAATTATTAAATATCTCATAAATTGAATGAGGTATTAATTTTATTCCTTATATTCGAATGAGTTTTTTGATATATTGTAGGTATTCATTAAAACCTATCTCATACTGAATGCAAATATCTCCCCCCATCTGTTTAGTGCCCTTTCTTAATGATAATTTTGACTTTTTCATTATTAAAAGCTTTACATTTTATAGTGATAAATCTAGCAAACTTTTCCTTTGTGATGTTTTTTGTTGTCATTGCTCTTTAAAATTTTAAAAATCATTCAAAT
Organism: Perodicticus potto; assembly: GCA_963574655.1. NCBI lineage: Eukaryota > Metazoa > Chordata > Mammalia > Primates > Lorisidae > Perodicticus > Perodicticus potto. Next base: position 28,810 of record CAUYRH010056408.1, read on the forward strand.
TCTTCTGATAAGTATTTTAACTCTTTAGATCATATGGAGTTGACTCTGGTTGGGTCATTAGATATGAACAGATGCCACTCACCCTACTCCAGACACTTCGATAATATGTCCTCTTAAATACAGGTTTGAGCTTAGGTAGTGTCATAGGGAAGAAAATTCTGTGGTGCCCAATACAGTAGCCACCAGCCATGTGTAACTACTAAGCTCTTTAAATGCGACTTGTCCAAATTGAAACATGCTAACAAGTACATCAGATATCAAATACAAGTTCTGAAAAATAATGCAAAACATCTCACTAATAATGTTTATATTAATCATATATTGCATTAAACTATGTACACTTAAATTAACTTCATCTTTTTTTTTTACTTATCTCAGTGTGGCTACTGAAGAAGGTATAGTTGCATGGGGCTTATATTCACGGCCTACACTATAGTGCTATTTGGATAGCACTGCTCTAACAGATAGCTTTTCTGTCATAGCTCTTGATAAGAAGCAGAGCTAAACCCAGAGGATGATAGATATTATTATAGCTCTCCTAGAGGAGAGGATACCTGCTTTACAGTTTAATGAGGCTGAGACGGGGGAAGAAGTTTCATTATCCACTGCCAGAGTCTTCTGTCAAGATTGTGCTCATCTTTGAGCAAGATGATTCACCACCATTGAAAACTCCTTGTGGGCCCAAAACGCGGGCAAGGATATGACACCAGAACCAGCTCAACTTTTAGAAGCATATGCTCTCAGCCCCTATCCTGGATAAGTTCCTCAGAACACTGACAGGCCTGGGGTCCAATTCCCACTTCTCCCATCTAAATTCCTCCCATTATTAAAGGTCTTCTTGTGGTTCCCTCTAATTGCTCTACTCCACACAAATAGCCCCATTCCCCTGAGTTCCTGCAGCACTTGGTAACTGAACATGGTTTGGCAGTTGTGTTTTTTGATAACTATTTCAGGTGAGACCAGAATCCAGATGGGGTATTTAGATGCCTGTCATATTGCCATGACTGGCTTATATGGCAATAGATATTTTCAGCATATGTGGCTACTAGTCTCCATTCTTTTTTTTAGCCTAAATGATCTAAAAATTTAAATTAAAGTAATAACAACTTTGTATTCCACCAGTATTTTCCGAGAGTATTTTTCACTCTAATGATCTCATTTAAGCCTAAAGAAGATCCAAGTTTAACTTGCCAGTTGTATGCATCACTTTCCACAGTGTGTGATAATCTTTGGACAAAGAGAAAGATTCCAATCACTGCCCCTCTACACTACAGTGTTCACACCCTAAAGAGTATTGGCTCAATCATGGAACTGTCCCGAACAAAGCTCTCCCTTTACAGCATTTGCTAGGCTGTCATTACAAAATTGCATTTTATGCCATTACATACTTTCTCCAATTTGCATGGGAATATGTATTTGTATGACAGTAAAAGTGATTAAATAACTAAGCGGACCTTGTGGTAAATGAGTTATTTCTTTGTGCCATTATGTCTAATTCTCCATAGATTACTCAGTGTGAAGGCTTTTTAGAATCATAAGTAGCCAAGATCATTTTTCACCTCATCAGCCCATTATCCATAATGAGAAAATACTTCTAAATGTGAAGATTACACTTTCTCAAAATCCCTGGTGAACACTCCTATAGACATTAGTGAAATTTATTAACTAACTTTTTTTTATTGCTGTAGCAATAGAAGGAAGAGGAAGATGCTATAGAACACCCAGATAGTCCTGCTAGTGACTCCCAAAAGCCAGGTTCCTTCCAGACTATACATGAGCCCTTCAGGATGATCTTACTGAGCTGATACCTGACCTTACCACCCCTGATTGCACAAGATATTAAAGGGCTTTGGATTCAAAAACTCAAGGATTTGGGACAGAGGAAAAACTTTGATCTAGTGTGAAATTCCTGGGGAATGTCAGTGTATCTAATACCCAGACTCAGCCCATCCACAGTTTTAATAACTTTACCCCATGCCTTATAGTTTACACACGTTATCTCACTGTATTCACTTCAGCCTGAATCCCATTCATCTGCATTTTTTCAGATAGGGAAAATGAGGTTCACGTTCTATCAGTGATTGCCCAGGGTCACAGATGCAGTTTACTTTAGAGCAGAAACCCATGCCCAAGACTTCTGGATTCAGATGCCTGGGAAGAGAAGTTCAAGGAAGGCCCCCAAGAGATTGAAATTCCAACATCTGCTTGACCATTAACAATTTTGCAACTTTGTGTAAATCACTTTATAAAACAACTTGAACAAGATAATCCCTAAGACGCCATACTACCTAATATTCAACAATTTTGCAACTTTGTGTAAGTCACTTTACAAAACAACTTGAACAAGACAATCCCTAAGACTCCATACTACCTAATATTCTAAAGTTCTAAATACAGTTCCTAATCCATGTCTGTTCCTCCTGGTCCTTGTGCTGACCCCTTAACATTGTTACCAAAGTTCAGTAGGATCTTTAGGCTTCTAATCTATTTTCTCCTAGTGTCTGACAAGATCCCAAGACCTCCATTTGCTCCAACCCAGACAAAAAATTTGCATTCAGGTCAAAAAGTTCCATTTACAGCTCAGCGCCTATGGCTCAAGCGGCTAAGGCACCAGCCACATACACCTGAGCTGGCGGGTTTGAATCCAGCCTGGGCCCACCAAACAACGATGGCTACAACCAAAAAATAGCTGGGCGTTGTGGTGAGTGCCTGAAGTCCCAGCTACTTGGGAGGCGGAGGCAGAAGAATCACTTGAGCTCAGGAGCGGGAGGTTGCTGTGAGCTGTGAAGCCAAGGCACTCTACCCAGGGCGACAGCTTGAGGCTCTGTCTCAAAAAAAGTTACATTTACACCTAAGAGTTACTGAGTCTGTGTAGGAGGAAGTTGAAGAAACAGAACCTTTTCTCTATTTGGGAATCCAAAAATCCTATGGCTAAAAGATTAAGCCAAGTTCATCTTCTCTTGTTGCATAAATTGCATTTGAAATAGATTAGAAATTGTTTAAGTAAAAATCTTATATGACTGATTTCATAAGTTGTAGAGCTTTCAAGAAAATATTTGCTAAAGTAGGAAGTCCATGTCCCCTTTTGGAAAATAAGCCCAAGAATGTCCCAGTCTTGCATCAGATACATATAGAGAGGGTACCTAAGCACATCTGTTTGTGTTGAAAAATGAATGCTCAGGTTGAGACAGATGTCTACTGTTGGTTGATTTGAACATGACAAATTTATTTTTTATAAAGAGTTAAAAGTATCTTTTTAATTGTTTAACAAAATTCTAACCAAAAATTTGTGGAATTACTTGTCCTCCAAGAGCAATACTATATCACCTTAGATGAAAACTCATAAAAAATTTAGGTGATAGATAAAAGCCAATTACAACATTCTTATTCATTCCCTCTCTCTTTATCTCTCTCTCGCTCCCTCTCTCTCTCATCTCTCTCTCTTTCTACCTCACCTCCACCCCCTGAGCTGAAGAGAAATTTAGTAGCTAATCTTGAATGCAATATAAAAAAACTAACTGCTTCGTAGTACTTATTCTACATCTGTTTTGTTACTTTTCTTCTATAGAACTGCAGAGGGAAGCAGAAACTCAAAATATGCTCAGGATTCCGAGTTGAGTTTATTTATTTATTTATTTATTTATTTATTTGAGACAGAGCCTCAAGCTGTCACCCTGGATAGAGTGCAGTGGCATCACAGCTCACAGCAACCTCCAATTCCTGGGCTCAAGCAAGTCTCTTGCCTCCTCCTTCCAAGTAGCTGGGACTACAGGCGCCCGCCACAACGCCCGGCCATTTTTTGGTTGCAGCCATCATTGTTGTTTGGCGGGCCCAGGCTGGATTCGAACCCGCCAGCTCAGGTGTATGTGGCTGGTGCCTTAGCCCGTTGAGCCACAGGCACCAAGCCCCAAGTTGAGTTTAGATACCATTCCAGATGCTAGAATTGGCAGCAATAATTTTTTAATTGAACCCATAAAAAATAAATGTAATCCAGAACATGAGGTAAAATTTTTTCTTAATAATTATTCTACGTGGTCCTATGTCTCCAAGCAATACTAAATTCAAAAGATCCATCTCTTCTTAAAAGAGAAGAGTATTTCTCATGTTCTAAGATATTGAAATATTGATCTTCCTATTGCTTAATGATGTAATGTCTAGAGACTCAATATGCTATCAAATGCATATAGAATTTGCACTTATAAGACAATGTCCAGGCCTAGCTATAACTTTCACAAACTGATTGTATTACCTTAGGAAAGTAACTCAGTTTCTCCAAGCATCATATTCTTTGTCCATAAAAGAATGGCCAAAAAAAAGTCCTAATGAATTAACAGAGCCTGGAATCGATCATCGATGGCTGATAACATCACATACTCACACACAGAGGAATATTCAAATTATGAATCATCAAAAAAAACTGATTCTGATAAAGTCTCAAGCTCTAACTACCAATTTACAGGAAACAGAGAACAGAGAACCATATTAAGCCATACAACAGGTACACTGTCAGCAAGATTCACAGATTGTGGGAAACTTATTTTCAACAATGATAATAGAAAAAGAAAGCTTGGCATGGGCAACAAAAAGACATAAAAAGAGGAAGAAATTGTAGATTAAAGGTACTTAAAGGACATGTCAGCATTAGGTTGTATAAATCTGATTTAAATTCTGACTCAAACAAATAATTGTGGGAAAAACAATTATGGGGCCTGCAGTTTCCACTTGGGCATGTAGAGAGCTAGACAGAGCATTGCTCTCACTCTTAGCACAACAACAAAAAAACCAAGTCAAGACAATTGCAAATTTCCAGGACTTTTTTCATATCCATTGGAGAACTGAGGTCTCCAGGAAATTAGTTGGTCCAAAATACAAAGACACACAGGTGCCTGCAGGGAGAGAAGAGATGTGACCATTCACTTACGTAGGGTAGACACAACTGGCAGGAAACCTGTAAGAGCCCAGCCAGAATAATCAACACAATACTAGCAATCAAAGCCAGAATTACATAAAAAGAATAATATATCATGACTGAATGGGATGTATCCCAGGAATGCTGGCTCAACATTTGAAAGCAAATCATTATAACTCACAATGTGAACACAAAGAAAAAGAAATATCACATGCAACGGTGAAAGACAGAATGCTTTCCCATTCAGCTCAAGCCAAGGACATGACCTCCCTTGCCATTCCTACTCAACATCACACTGCATGCATCATATTGGATGCATCCTAGCCAATGTAATAAAATAAGAAAAGGAAATAAAAGGCCTCCTCTATTTCCATCTAGCTTATGTCTATCCCAGAAGCAAACCTACTCCATGAATCTATCACTCATTAGGCCACGTTGGCCACTATTACAACTATAACACATTACCACAAACATAGATGCTAATTTATGCTAAGCATAAATTTGTTATCATTGATTCTGAAGGTCAAAAGACCAAAATGGGTCTTACTGGGCTAAAAGCTGCAAAACTGAGCCTCCTTTTCTGGAGAGGGAAGGAAAAAACTGCCACCTTGCTTTTCCCAGCTTTTAGAGGCTGCCTGCACTCCATGGCTCATGGTAGCTTCCTTCATCTTGAAAGTCAGCAGTATAACATCATAAAATCTTTCTTTGTCTGACTTTATCTTTTGCCTCCCTATTCCACTTTAAAGAAGCCTATAATTTATTTAATCAAGTCCAGTGTATTTATTTTTGTTGTTGCTGTAATCACCTTTGGGGTCTTAGAGATTCTTTGCCTAGGCTGATGTCTTAAAGAGATTTTCCTACATGTTCTTGTAGAATCTTTATGGTTTCATGCCTTAAATTGGAGTCTTTTCCCAGCTTTAATTAATTTTTGTGAGTGGCAAGAGATAGTGGTTCTGTTTCATTCTTCTGCATGTGGCTATCCAAATTTCCCAGCACCACTTATTGAATAGAGCTTGATTAAATCAAAAATCTTCCTGACAGCAAAGGAAATAATCAACAGAGCAAATAGACAACATACAAAATGGGAGAAAATATTCACAATTAAGGGCTAATATCCAAATCTACAAAGAATTCAAACAAATCAGCAAGAAAAACAAAAACATTAGAAACTGGGTAAAAGACATGAATACAAGCTCTTTAAAAGAAGATAGATAAATGGCAAAAAATATACGAAAACTGCTTCACGTCACTAATCATCAGGGAAATGCAACTTAAAATCACAATGAGATATCACCTTTCCCCTGTTAGAATGCTTTTATTAAAAAGTTCAAAAACAATAGATGCTGGTGTGTATGCAGAGAGATAGGAACACTTACACACTGTTGGTGGGACTGCAAATCAGTACAACCATACCAGTAGAAAACAGTATGGAGATTCCTCAAAGAAAAAGAAAGTTTTATCAGAAAGACGTCTGCACTTGAATGTTTATTGCAGCACAATTTATAATTGCAAAAATATGGAATCAACCTAAGTGCTTGTCAATTCATGAGCGATTAACAAAATGTGGTGCACACACACACACCATGGAGTACTACTCAGCTACAGAAAGAAATGAATTGATGTCTTTTGAAGCACTTTGGACGGAACTAAAGACCATTCTGCTGAATAAAGTATCTGAAGACTGGAAAAACACCATATATACCGTCTAATAATTTGGAACTAATAGGTACACAAGGGCATGGAAAGAAGTAAAAATGTTTAGAAATCCAGGAAGGAAGGAGGATGACAGAGGTAAAAACCTACCTAACAAGTACAATGAACACTCTTCAGGTGATAGGCACAATTATAGGCTCCAAGGAAGCATGATAAAAGCTATCCATGTAACAAACATTTTACCCTCTTAATATTTTGAAATTTAAAAAACAGAAGGCAAAAATTAAACTAAGCCTTCAAGGATAATCCAGGAAGATCCCCCTATAAAGTCAGTTGATAAGCAAACCATCTGCAACCAAAATTCTTCCTTGCCATGTAACCTAACATTCACAGCTTCCTGGGATTAGGATAAGGACATCTTTGGGAGCCATTATTCTGCCTATCACACCTAACCTTTCCCAGGAATGCCTGGAAATTGTCCTCTATGCCCAAGATCTTTTAGCTAATCAGGTCCTAAGTCATAACTCTTCCAGAAACGTATCCCTGGCTAGTTGGAAATGCTATTGTGATTGGCGCAGATGCAACTGCCTCAACTCTTCCATCCCCAATAAGCTTAGCAATTTTTATTTATTTATGGCTTTGTTTGTTTGCTTGCTTGGTGTATAGCCTTTCTATCTTTGACTGTTATTGTCTCATTGAGCCTATAAATTGGAAGGCTGATGCAGACATGTAAAATAAATGTTACCTATAAGAAAAGTCTTCATAATGTTTAACTTAAATCTCCTTTGTTGAAATGTAATCAAATATTTCTTTCTATCTTCACTTTGGTAACAACAGAAAACATCTAGTCAATATTCACCTTATAAAAACCTTTTAGATTTGTCCTTTCTTATGCCAAAAAAAAAATGCCAGATAATACTGTCAACCATCCAGCCAAACCACGATAAAAGACCAACTTCAAGATAGTTTTTTGAATTGAAGGAGTGATATAATCAATCCCTAAGATAAATAGCCATCCACAAAGGTCTTCCAACAGCTCTTCCCCTTAGCCAATCCATATTCAGTCCTCACCCATTTCCTAAAATTCTCATTGATCTGATCCAAGTCCTTCCTGAATCTCCTGCATAAATTCAACTTGGACCTGCAGCTTTTCTCTTCTCCAAATGGCAAAACACTGTTCATCTTTCTGAACTTCTCACATGATGCTTTTCTCTGCCTCATCTGCCTCTCTGTGCTCCACAGGGAATACTGGAAGTTCATGCCTATAACACAACACTTAACTCATGGTACTATAATTGTCTACAATACTATAAGCAGTTCACCTCAAGTGTGGTGTTAAGACTATGAATTGCAAGAAATCTAGGAAGTGTTCTAGCTCTCTGGCTACTCCGTCTTCTATTTTCAGGCTAATTCTCCTTTACATAGGAGAATTCCAAGTCAATACTGGAATTTCTCAATGCTTACACCTTGGTCCTCTTCCTGGTATACATGCCTCCCCCGAATTTATTTCATCTGTGCCATCAGTGTCAATGACTACTATTTTGCGAATTACTCCCAACATGTATTTTCAGCCCAGAACTCTCCTCTGAGATTAAACCCAAGCATCCATCATCTCTTGAATGTCTTAAAGGCACCTCAAATGCATAGTGTTCAAAACAAAACCCAGGAACACACTCCCTGGAAATGAGAACTTGTGGTTATCTTCCCAGCATCCATTTCCCTTCTTCTTATAGGAGCAGAATCCTAATTTCCTTTAAGGATTTCTCACTCTCAGCCAATCTGCTCTCCATGACGTTTGCCACACCCTCATTCACAATTCGAGCCCAGGTGATTTTCAGGCTGTGGGCATATCATCTGATCAGATGGAGCCACAGTGATGCCTTAGCTGGGGCTTCTAGAAAGAGAAGCCCTCACCCCTTCCTCTGTACTTGGTGGTGTGAGTACATGGTCATCTTGCTTCCATAAGTGACCACAGGTACCCAGAGGAAGCAGAGATGAGAGACTGATTTTTGTCATGATTGCTTAACCCCCCCCCAAAAAAGTCATGTCACCCATAAAGCCCATTTACCCTTTTGTTCCCCAGTTACTTAGCCAACTAATTCCCTTTTTGTTTGTTTTTTTTAACAAGTGAACAGTTTATTAAGAATTAAACAAAGATATGATGTGATACCGTATAAGCAAGACACTCAATTTAGGTATAATAGTACTACTCACACAAAAACTTAAATTTTACCTCAAAAAAAAAATCACAAGACAAAAGAGAAAGCAATTTCACTGTTATAAAGTAAGATATTTCATACAAAGTATTAACTTTGCCTCCCCAAAGCCCAACCTCCCAACAAACAAAAAACTATGAGGGAATACTGCTATGCTAACATATTAACCACAGTATAATCATTCATAGGAAAACAGTAACTAAGCAATGAATTAAATTAAATAACAAAGTTCAAACTATCATAAACTCAAAGACCACAATGATTTTATACGACAAGCAATTCCAGAAATATTTCAATATCATTCTACTTGATGTGGATACACCTGATATTGAAATCAAAGAAAATATATTGTTATAAAGGGAAATTACAAACATGTTTCACTTATAAATGAGGATGCAATATCCTAAATAACATATTGACAAGTTGAGTTAAAAAATTCATGTTTAAGTAGTGTACTTTGGTCAAAATTGAATCCAATTTATATGAAAGTTAGTCACTATTTTATTTTTTTTTTCTTTTTGGTTTTCTTTCCTTCACCCTCTCCCTCCTTCTTTGTCTGCTCTCTCCTTCCCCCATGTCATTGATTGTCATTAATTGTCCTCAAATTAAAGTTGAATACATAGGATTCATGCTTCTCCATTCCTGTGATGTTTCACTACGAATAATATGTTCCACCTCCATCCAAGTTACTACAAAGAAAGAATTGGAAAAAAACTGGAAGATATTGGCCTGGGGAAATACTTTATAAGGAAGACTGCCATGGCAATAGCAACAACTGTAACAATAAACGAACGGGACTTAATTAAACTGAAAAGCTTCTGTACAGCCAAGGAGACAACAACCTACCAAATAGACAACCTACCCAATGGGAAAGGATATTTGCACATTTTGAATCTGACAAAAGTTTAATATCCAGGATCTATACAGAATTCCCTTTTTGTTTAAGTCAATTTTTGGTAGGTTTTCTATCACTTGAATCATAAAGAACGTTTTAACTGATACCCCCTGCTCTACTCCTATTCTTCCAGAGCCCACCAATTTAGTGAATTATGTCATCAGCCAACCAGCTAAGGTCAGAATCATTTCCAGTACCTCCTCTCCCTTGTCTTCCACATCCCATCAGTCACCAGGTCCTAACAATTAGAGGCCCTAAATATCTCTCAAATCTGTCTATGTCTGTCCATCTAAATTGTTCCCACTGTTTCCCAGCTATCAAGTCTGCAGGACTAGTAAAGCCCACTAACTACTCTCCCTCACCTTCTCTTGTTTTCTTCAATGACTCTTGACATGCAGCCAAAATGATCTTTGAAATGCTAAACTACTAACTTCACCTTTTGAAATCAATCATTTTTCATTGCTTTTAAGGCAAAGACAAAATTCATTAATCTGATTTTTCTGCCTGACTTGCCTCCAAAACAGCAGGACTCAAAAACTTGCCAATACACAATTTTACTTGGGAAGTGACCCCAGGGAGCAAGAGTCATGAGTTAGGAAAAGCAAGTCAGACAGAGGAGGTAATGAATGAGGAAGCTGTCCACCACTGTGAGCAACTGGGACCCATTCTGCACAGAACTCATGAGAGACCCAGGACAACATCGCAGAAAGGCCCACCAGAGAAAAGGAGGGGTAGCATTTACCCATTGACTTTCGTCCACCAATGCTTGAGAGTTGCCTCATGGACACTGACTCCGTGGTATTTCTGGGCTGCTTACATGTAGCTGTCCATGGTCTTCTGCAAAGTCCCCAGGTTAGGGGACCAAACAAGCCCCAGGCATAACTGGAATGAGGTCAGTACAGAGTCAGTGAAAGCTGGTGAGGCACTGTTCACTGTCACGTGCCTGGAAGTTGAGTGACACTGATGTGGTGCAGCACAAGTGTCTGACACTGTGCGTGGTCTGGCCTCTCTCCACTTCTCCAGCTTCTTCTCACCCTCTGACTTCATCCAAACCACACTAGTCCTAGATTCCACATGTTCTCATCCACCACAGTGCTTTTGAACATGTTTTTTCCTCTTCCTGGAACACTCTTTCCTTTCTTTCCTCTTTATCTCGTTCTACCATACATGTTCATCGGAACTCAACTCAAGTATCACTTCCCCTAGGAAGCCTTCTCTGCCTGTGTCAAATCCATCCGTCATGGGCACCACCCAGAGCTCTGTGTAATTCTTCTTGCAGGCACGTATGAAAGTTGCAATTGTCTGCTTGTGTGATCATTTGAGGTCATCTGATTCCTCCTGGACCATAGCAACAAGAGGAAAATCATAGAATCCGCAGTGTTTGGCATATACAAGGCATTGGATAAGCCACAGTGGAAATGATAAACAAATTTATCTTTTTATTCCTATTAGTACCTGAAACATCTTTTTAACATAATAAAGGATGCTAATACTTTACAAAGCAGAAATGTTACTTTCTACAGGAATTTATTTAACTTTCACTGAATTGAATTCTATTTCTTAAAATTGCTATAGTGAGACTCCTCCCTTGGAAGTCTTAGGACACTAGTACTAGATATAGGACACTATATCTATTTCCTCTTTTTATGTATGCTACCTGTAAGCAGCAACTGAAATTCACCCAAAAAGAATAGCTGAGAAAGGGAAAAAAGAGAAATCATCAATGTAGATAAGAAAGCGTCATTGTAAACGAAGACAGGGGTGCTATCTAAAATAAATGGATATAGGTTATTGACCACAGGAAGAGGAGAATTTATTGGTAGGTGAAAACAAACTCCCCAGAAACACTCTGAACTCTCCCTTTTACCCAGCGCCATCAATTATGATTATTAAGTGCCTGCTCAGCTGCTGTGCAGTGGAAGAGGCAGGGAAGTTGGTAGCTAGGCAACAGGCTGAAAACTCAAAGGGTAGGAGTTGTGATTCTGGCTTCGCCATAAAAGTGATAAGTGGCCTTGGGTAAACTCCCCCTGCCTTGCTTTCTTCATCTGAAAAATAGCACCACTAGACTGCCTTTCTGCATAGAGAGAAGAAAAACAGAGAATCATACACTGAAATTGTAGAAAAATGAGCTTATGGGGCGAGGGATTCAAGAACACATCAAGGAAAACTTTCACTCAAATTACCACTTTATTACTAATGGCTTGAGCCTGAGAATTCTGTTCCTAAATTTATTCAACTGGAATAATTCATAGATAATGGTCAGATCTGACTTAAAACACAAATTAAATGGTATGATTTTTATTTTTTGTTGGATCGAGGAAAAAATTTGGATAGAGAAACCTCTCCCCTAAAGTGTCCTTGAAGTTTCTCAAATATGCCTTGCCTACCAGCTTTGGCCAAGCTCCAACACTTTGTTTATTCCCTATTAAAAATCCAGGTGGTCTTGTGGTCTGTTTTTTTTAACACATTTCACTTCTCTGTGAACTCCAAAAGAGCTCAACCATGTGTCCCTGTCTGAATCTTTAGCACCAGACAGTTTGTTATACAGAGTGGATGCTCAATAAATGCTTGTTCAAAGAATGAGTTGAAAATGAGTGAATGTGGTTCAACTCCATCCAGGTAAACATAAAAGATGTAAAGTCTCCATTTTTCTCATGGCTAAATAGTACTCCATGGTATATATATGCCACAGTTTGTTTGTTTGTTTTTGTTTTTTGTTTGAGACAGAGCCTCAAGCTGTCACCCTGGGTAGAGTGCTGTGGCATCACAGTTCACAGCAACCTCCGCCTCCCAAGTAGCTGGGACCACAGGTGCCTGCCACAATGCCCGGCTATTTTTTGGTTGCAGCCGTCATTGTCGTTTGGCGGGCCCAGGCTGGATTCGAACCCGTCAGCTCAGGTGTACGTGGCTGGTGCCTTAGCCCGTTGAGCCACAAGCACCGAGCCTATGCCACAGTTTGTTAATCCATTATGGGTTGATAGGCATTTGGGCTGCTTCCATAAGTTGGCAATTATGATTTGAGCTGCAATAAACATTGTGATGCAAATATCTTTATGGTAAAATTATTTTTGTTCTACTGGGTACCTAGATACCTAGTAGTGGATCTAACCTAATGTGCACAATGTGAGGGTGTTCAGCAGACCCCCTGGTTGAAGGGCTCAGCTACAACTTGAACTTTTCCCTGGAAGTGAGAGCAATGGAACCTAAAAACTTTTACCCTTTGCAGCACCTATGGCCCAGCGAGCAGGGTGCCGGCCCCATACACCGAGAGTGGTGGGGTCAAACCCTGCCCTGGCCAAACTGCAACAAAAAAATAGCCAGGCATTGTGGCGGGCACCTGTAGTTCCAGCTACTTGGGAGGCTGAGGCAAGAGAATCACCTAAGCCCAAGAGCTGGAAGTTGCTGTGAGCTCTGACACCATGACACTCTACCAAGGGTGACAAAGTGAGACTCTGTCTCAAAAAAATAAAAATAAAAAAAAAATTTTACCTTCATATTATTTTGAAATTTTAAAAAATGAGTGAATGAATTAACAAGAGAGAATAAACCAGCTGCCCTCCCTACACGTCAATAGAGCTCTCCCCATGTTCCCACTCTGTTTCCACCTTCCCCAAATTATGACACTGTGTTGGCTTTGAGGGATGGTAGTCACTAAGGGCAGAGGAGTCTAGAAAATCTGTAAGGGATGTGACATTTCCAGGTATGAGTGATGGAAAGAGGGAAGAGAAGACAGGAGGCAAAAGCAGAGATATAGAATTTCTTGCAGAGACCATGGAAATCCCACCAAAAGAAGAAAAGGGCTTGGATGAAGAGAAATGGGGCAGACAAGAAAGGAGAACTGTGGGACCCTGGGGCGGGGGTGGGACAGGAACTAGACCTATAAAAGCACCTGGGTCACCAGCTCTCCTGTGACATGGAGTGCTACCCTTCAGGGTTGAAAGAGGCACTGGTACACAGCTAAATCAAAACAGAAGAACTCAATTCATCTTTGGTTTCTTCTCTAGTCTGTTTTTTCTGCATAGGAGTACAAAAACTTACTTTGGGGCGAAAAAAATAGCTAGTTAACACAAATGGTCACAGCAGCAGTATTTACAATGGCCAAAAATTGGAAACAGCCTAAATATATGTCAATGAATGAATAGATAAAGAAAACACATTTGGGGTGGCGCCTATGGCTCATTCAGTAGGGTGCCGGCCCCATATACCAAAGGTAGCAGGTTCAAACCTGGCCTCAGCAGAACTGCAAAACAGAAAAATACCCGGGCGTTGTGGCAGGCGCCTGTAGTCCCAGCTACTCGGGAGGCTGAGGCAAGAGAATCGCCTAAGCCCAGGAGTTGGAGGTTGCTGTAAGCTGTGTGATGCCATGGCACTCTACTGAGGACCATAGAGTGAGACTCTGTCTCAAAAAAAAATAAAGAAAAGAAAAGAAAAGAAAAGAAAAGAAAAGAAAAGAAAAGAAAAGAAAAGAAAAGAAAAGAAAAGAAAAGAAAAGAAAAGAAAAGAAAAGAAAAGAAAAGAAAAGAAAAGAAAAGAAAAGAAAGAGTA
>CAUYRH010056410.1:0-14560 GCA_963574655.1 Perodicticus potto
CATGGATGGAGCTGGAACATATTCTCCTTAGCAAAGAATCTCAAGAATGGAAGAAAAAGTATCCAATGTATACAGCTCTAATATGAAGCAAATTTATACCTTTCATGTGAAGGCTACAACCCAATTATTGCACAAGAAGACGGGGAAAGGGGAGAGGAAGGGAAGGGGAGGGAGAGGGTGGGGGGGGAGAGTGGATTAAGAGTGAGATCACACTTGAGGTGCATCTTTGAACGGTCAGGAGAAAACTACTAAATGCAGAACACAAATGTTTTTACACAGTAAATGAGAAATTCTCACAAATGTTATGTCGAACAGATGGATGAAAATATTTCAGATTGTATGTATATGAAGCCCGCACACTATACTCCATGATTGAACTAATGTACACGGCTATGATTCAATAAAAAAGAAAAGAAAAATAAATAAATAAAATAAAATAAAATAAAAGATGAAGGAAAAGTAAAATGTAATACAGGAGGAATAAAGTAGTTGACAATACGGGTGAACATAAAGTCGTGTGTAATTTAAAATGGTTTTAACATAGTAAATTGCACACAAACTTTATATCCACCCTATTAGAGTGAAATAGGCAGATGCCAGCAAGAAATGGATTCTTTAATGTGATCTATCCATTATCTGATTTTGGTTTTAAGTGTCAGTAGAAATATGACAAAAGCATTGATATTATAATGTTGTCTCATTGTAAATATAGGAATTGATTTTTACATGATTTGAGAGATATGTGCAAGTAAAAAAAAAAATGTAGTTTCTAGTTTTATCACCTCAGCCAGTTATTAACTCATTTTTGTGAAAGTTCAACATTAAATGGCTATCAGAAACCGAGTAACTAATTTTTTTCACTTTTACCTGAATGAAATTTCATAACTTTAAAGTTCTTTAATTTGAAACATGTTTGTACTTTAGTCTAAACATATTTGATTTTACTTTATCTTATTAAATTCTCTTAGTGTATTTCTTATTGTGTCTGAGTTAAAATAAAATAATCACATAATTTCTTCATTAAGCTATTTTCACTTTTTCAAAAATGTCTGAATACACTTTGTTGTCACACTCAGGCTTTGTCCACAAATTCCTCCTTTCCTGTCTTTACTGTCTGATATGAAGACTCAAAATACATTTTTCTTTTTATCATTATGAGTTAATACTGTTCTACATATTAAAAACGGTAAAGGAACCTCACATACCATCTACTCACTCAATAAATATCCAAGATTTTATTTGATCTGTTTGTCTTCAGTTATTACCTCAGTTTACCCCTACCCACTTCTGGTTGCCAGGATCCCAGGAGAGATTCACATCTCTGAATGAAATTAGATGTGTTGTCCCCTCAGTCCTTATCTGATATTAAGATGACATCTTCCTAATTCTCACTTTACAAAGGAAGGAGTTATCTCGGTCCAAGTTATAATGGATTGAATTTGATGTAAAACCAAAGGCGACCCTGGCCCCCAGAGATGAGCCTTATCTGACACTGAAGATAGGCGACTTTTGAGTGATTTACTCAGCTACAGAGATCACGGCAGGTACTATCATCTGCAGATGGCTAAAGGCACATATAATTTTGTTATATATACAGATTATAGTCGTTTATAGAGTACTGAAAATATTATTTTGTTATTTATGCTAAAGAAAACCTGCAAATGCCTTGCTCAATTAGTAAAATTTGTGTTACGACTTTCTTTGGGTTTTGTGCCCATTATTTATAAGGTGAAATCCTAAAACATAAACTGTTACATAAAGCTTAACTATATAGATAAATTATCATTACTCCACTCCTTGAAAATATCTAAAACTGCTGATAGTTTTAATTTGATCTTTTCTTAAAGCAGATTCAAATCTAATTTTTATTTATGCCAATCTTTAGACATTTTTAGTATTCTTGCTTGACAAGCACTTCCTTCCTCTTAAATGGATATAAATTATAATGAAAATATTATTATTATTATTATTATTGAATACTGGCAACTATCACACTCCAACATGCACACCAGAAAGCTATATTCTTATTCTCTAACTTAAATGCAATTGTCAATTAGAATGTCATTTTAGCAGGGTATAGTGGCTTGTGCCTGTAGTCCCAGCTATTCCAGAAGCTAAGACAGGAGGATCATTTGAACCCAGGAGATCGAGGCAGCAGTGAGCTATGATCATACCACTGTTCTCTAACCCTGACAACAGGCTGAGACTCTGTCTCAAAAGAAATGAATGAATAAATACGCCGATGTAATCTTAATCATGGACCAGAACTTAAATTTCTATAAATTATTTAAGTCCCAAACACCAGAAGAATATGTAACTAAAATGACATGTATTTTTGGACACATTATAAGAAGAATTTATTTTCCCAAGTACCAGTAGAAAACAACAAATATGCACTTCATATAAATTTAAATTAAATTCTAGCAATCCTTTCACTAAAGGAAAAAATGTCCACAGGATATTTTAAATCATGAACTGTGTGGGTACACTCTTGGGAATTAGCCATCTGGCACATGATATCTTTACAGGTTTAAAAAATAAATAAATAGGTCCTTCCCAACAAAACACTTTCTATTAACTGTGCAGAGCCATCACTAATAGAATACTTACTGTTGAGTTGAAACAGGAGGAAATAAAATCTGTGGCACAAGAAGCAAGTCATCCTTAAAATGTTATTAGAGTCCCAGTGACATTAACACAACAAACAACATTTTGCTTTAACCAAAGACTCAACAAGAAAGAAGACAGCTATGTACAAAAAAGAGATTCCCCTTACAGGCACCTGCAGGAGTTTACATTCCAGGTCCATCTGTCTATCTCATATTCCTAGGGCAGAATTCTATAGATTAACAACTGTTCCTTCCTTTATCACCAACACATTAACCCAACTCTTTCTTACATCAAATAAATGGAAAAAAAATTAGATATTTAGGGCAAAAATGTTGGTAAATGTAAAATGCTTTACCCTAATATTCCCACATTATGACACAGTGCACTATAACTTTAAATTTAGACCATGTAATTATATATACACTGTTAACTAAGAGAATGAAAATTAAACATTTGTCTTCTTACAAAACCAATTCTTATCAGTCTATATAAGGGGATCACAGTAGTGTAAGGGGATGTCTTCATCTGTCACAGAAGCATTCCTTGAGTACTTCTTGTGAATCAAAATTCCATATAAGGCTTAAGGAGAATGTGAAAGAAGTAAAGGATGCCTCTCAGGAATTTAGGGTGTAATTAGAGCAAAAAGCTACATGAGTAGCATACATGAGTCAATTGCTAAATAACTCTAAGGCTACATGTACAATTAATAAATTATATATTGGGGGAAAATTAAAAATCACTGTATGATAAACTTAATCAGGAAACGTTTCTTATACCTGATAAAAATTCAAATAAACTTTGAAGGAGAATTAAAGAGGAAGCATTATAAGAGAAAGGATAGGGCCAAGAAGAGAGAAAGTGACTTTGCTTGTTAGAACAGAAAGCTATAGGAGGAAGCAACAACAGGTGACTTGTGAAGGAGACATTGGGGCTGCTGGAGTCTTGGACATCACAGTATTGAACTTGAAGCAGTAGAAAGACACCCAAGTTTATGAACTAAACTGCACTTTGACAAAAGAGCTCCTGGCAGCACTATACTGAAATCCTGTAGAAAGAGACTAAATAAAGGCAGCATGAGGACAAGGTGATTTAGGGGTGAGAAAGCATCGGGCTGCTGTTTTAGTGATAAAGTATATGGTCCTAGAGATTTAAATGCAATTGGGCTGCTTATCAGCACAGATGCATTTCAAATTCACTCAGTGGAGCATCATTTTCCAAAGTTAGATCTGTGGGTGGAAGGAGAAGTTGTTAATCTATGGAATGCTATTATAGGCATATGACAGACAGATGGGTCTGGAATGTAAACTTCTGGAGGTGCCTTATACGTGTGGGCAATATCCCATGGTTCCCATACATTCACAGACTTAGCCACCCAGTGAATTGCATCTGAGTGAGCTGAGGATAAAATAGGGAGCTTACAAGAGTGGTAAATAGGCAGACCCCACCAGTATCCTCCTAATGCTCATGTAGCAATTTATGAGAAGTCTGCTTTTTACCCTACTTGGTAAGCGCTGTGCTAAATGTACTCAGTGCAAACTAAGTGTGACAAGATCCACGCAGGTGGCCACATGTACACAGACAAATGACACTAGGGCATGATAGGTACTCAAATAGGTGTGGGAATCCAGCCTCACAAGAGCCCAGAAAACAAGAGAAACCCAGTAATGATTCAATAAAAAATAATTTAAAAAAAAAAACAAGAGAAACCCAGGAAGGGAGCCCAGAGGACAGACATGAAAGGCCTCATGAGATGACAGTTCAGCTGATTCTTTAGAAAAAATACAGATTTTGCTAGTGAAGGCTCAAGGACTGTGTGGAGCTGGAGAGAGGAGACCTCATTCTGAGTAATATGAAAAGTGGGTATAAGGGTCTTGGGGGATTATGAACTGTGCAATGAGGCAGCCACGTGTTGGGAGGAGCTTTTGAGAATGGGCTGGCAGGCTTGCTGAGGCTTTTGGTGAAGGCCGTAATGTCCATTAGATTGATTTTCTTGCAGCAAATGTGTTCATGTTGAACTTGAAAAAGGTAAGTGGCAATCATATTAGTGTCTTAGAAACATTTGTGTGAGAAAAACAGACCACTATATGGAACTATTTTAATAATGGAAGCAAAGGATGAAGTGTTTAGGAAAGTTTTTGTAAAATGCCATATAGTGAATATTTTAGGGTTAGTGTCTTGTCTCAACTATTCAACTCTGCCATTTAAGCTAGAAAGCAGCTCTAGAAAATATGGAAACAAGTGGATGTGACTGTGTTCTAATAAGGCTTTATTCACAAAAAGGGCATTGAGCTGGAGTTAGCCAGGTTATGGTTTATTAACCTTTGGTCTAGACTAAAGTGATAGCTGAAAGATGGATAAGAGAGGATAGCTGTGAGGTTCATTCCTGAGGTGCAATCCACCTGGTTAGTAAGAGTGAGAGACAAAAGTCTAGTCTGAGTATGGTAAACTATAAACATACTATGTTTGGAATACCAGGGAATGGTGAATGTGAGTGATACATTGAATAAAATATGAGTTGAAGTACTTTTTAGGGAAAAGGTAATTATTTTACCTAAGTTAAACTCAAGTTGACTTTGAAGAGTCAGGGCAGCAGACATGTGGTAGAAAGTTTCCTCTTGTGTTTCCAGATTAGACAGCCGCAGATAAGAGAGGAATTGCTACCAAGTCAATTTGCACTTTTTAAATATTTATTGATTTTATTCACAGGTGTACTGGTTTTGCTTTGTTTTATCAGCACTCAGGTAATGAGAGTTTATTCAAAAAATCTCAAGGGAATGAGAGAGGCAAGAATTCAACCTCAGGAAGCTCTTTCACTCACAACAATGCTGGACCGCCTTCCAAAGCATCTCATAGCCCCGGTTGTTTTCTTTTATAGCCCATCCTACATCTGTTAGCTAATAATGCATCTTATTAAAGCTTGTTAACCTGAAAGCCATATCTGCTTTGATTTTTGTTACTTCTCCAGCTCCTATTAAGTGCCTGGGAATCACTGAAGGAATGACCAGAATGCTTAAGATCTCAGGACAGCTGCGTAGACAGACCTTGAAAAATAAGAAGCACTGGATACCAGCAGGTCCTACAGAAACCCAGACACATTTTGGGAACTGGATGTAATACCTAGAATCCACCAAACTAGTAACTTATTGTATCATCCCATCAGCAGCTGGCATCTAACAATCTCAAGTGTCTGCTGTTAATTTAGCTCAGCTACTCTTCTGTCTTGCCTTCTCCATGTAACTTATGCTTCTACTATTACCATCTAGTATTCTCTCTGATTTTCTTGCATTCAAATTCTCTAATGCTCTTGCTCAGTAAAACTTTTATGCCATATTCCTTTATAAACCATGTGTCATTGAATGTTTCGGGGTCAGGTTCCCTGCCCTAGCTAACCCTACATGTACTCCAGATGGTGGGCGTCACCTGGTATAAAAGATGACAGTTTGTATGTAAGGAATTGCTAGCATAGATTCCATAGGGGTAGATGGAGTGATTTTACTCAGAAGAAGACCCTGGGTACAGCAGGCACCTAAAGACTCCTCCCCAGGAAAGCAAGCATCTCTAGGATATCTTAGTGCATCATGCTGAGAAACAATGCAAATTAACAGAAATTTCATGTAAAAATGTTTTCACCTCAATCATCTAGAGAGTTTTGGCAAGTACATATTTTGGCATTCATTATCAAGGAAGTTGCCCTGGTTTTTGATTTCACTTTTAAGAACCATTTTTCCCCCTGCAAGGTGTTTTTCAATTATCTCTTCTCACATTGGTTTTTTGTTTGTTTGGCAGGAGGCCAATGATACTAAGTAAAATCAGCGACTTCACTTTATCCTTGAGGACACTGAAGAATAAAGAAATTTATATCCTGCTTATTTGGAACACAAGCAAAAAGATATAATCAAATAATAAAGAACTTGGATTACTGAGACCATAATAGTATAGCCCCGATACTCACTGCTTAGCCAAATATTAAACCTTTCCTTGAGCACAGAAAAACAATAAATGAAATTGCTAGTGCCCTGTGATTCTAACATGAATTCACATTAAAGAAAATCATCTTATGCAAAGAATGACCCATCTCCAAATAATGGCCTGATTACAATGCCCTTGATTCCAAATAATAGTCAGAGTCATCAGGATCCATTCCAGAAGCTGATATCCACTTTAATCAGAGAGGTGAACCTAGATATGGCAGATTTCTGTCTCTTTAGCCTTTTGAGCAATTAAGATAATCTGGATGTAGGGGCTGACAGGGATGAATCCACCTGAGTCCCCAAAGTGATTGAGTTCATCAAGTAAATGTACAGAAACAGCTAAGCCAAAGGCTTTAGAGAAATCTTCTGTAGCTCTGCCAGGGCCAAGAACTTTCTCTAGGGGAAGATGTTTAATTACTTCATCTATTTCTTAAAGTAAAGGTGAATCAAGAAATTCCCTAGTCTTCTGCAAATCACCTAGACAACTTGGAAAGAATGAGAATTGACTGTTCATGATATTGGGTTCTAATTTCTGTATCACTCCTCATCCTATTTCTGAATAACTTGCTAAGGAGCCCTGGGCCTGTATTTGTTTTCTTCTCCTCTGGGTATCTAACTCCCATTATAGTTATGAGTTTATTGTCAGAGCTCAGCAGCCAGCATAGTAATCACTGACTCTCGTCCTCTCACTGCTGAGTGATGGATATCTCCACTTTATGGGTTATGAGTGAACTCAGAGCCACTTGGGACATAGAAAACTTGGCTTATGACTTTTGGCAGAGGTAATTCTCCAAGTCTGGATTGTCCCTTTCTTTCCTAGATAGGTTTTCTCAGTCAACCTATTCCACCTACCTTTTTACTCAACAAGAGAACCAGAGTCACAAAAATGGACCAGAAGAGTAGATAACAATGTTTAGAAATACTTCCCTATAGGGGGGAAATAGGTGAGTATGAGTTAATTCAATAAATGAAACATAGATTAATAAGTTCTATAGGAATAGAAACATTGTAAACTTGGCTAATTTGGGTCATCGGATATGTTTTATCATTTTGGAAACTAGATCAGGTAATCTATTTCACTAAATTGACTTCTCCTTCATCTGAAGATCCTGAAACCCTCACATCAGAAATGCTTTATTTTGCCAAGAAGAAATCCATTATGATAAGTTAGGATGAGGTTCTCAGGTAACTGTTTTAAATAAAATAACTCATTTCAAAAAATCTTTAACTATATCATAACTAGATTTCACCCATATGTAACAATATGTAACTATATATGACACTAAAATGTATTTTTTAAGATTTTTCCCCCTGAACAAACTAATGCTAAAATCTGTGGTCCCCCTAATTTTATAACCTATTTTCTAAAATATAAAACAGCATTCAAGTGTTTCATAGCACTTCAGTAGTTTTATTATTAAACTTTGTTATTTATATTTTTTAAAAACTTCATTTTGATTTCTTATAATTAATTAGACTTTTAAGGTTAAGATTCTCCCTACTCTTTAACTATTTTTATTATCATTATTAACAAAATTAATTGAACGGAATCCTATTTCTTAAATAAAGTTTAATGAGCCTCTTTAGATACTTGGCATTGGCCTCCAAAATTTGTTCTGCATTTTCTGAGTTGTTTAGACAGCAACTTGATCAATATGGTAATTTTCTGGAAACTCTCTTCTTATTATAGTTGATTATTTTTAATTAACTCAAATTTAGTTGCTAATCTGTTATAATCCTTAGTGACGCCTGGCACACCCATGTCTTTTCCTAGTAAGCAGCATTGATAGTAGAATTTCTATCAATTTTTCTGGGCTGTGAGCTTCTCTTTAGACCTAGGAAACCACTAATTGTTTGTCCCCTTCTTCTGGAAGGAGAAATTGAAAGCCCTGTAGTGCATTCCTTCATAAACTTGGAAGTCTGCCCTCCAACAAAGGCCTTGAAAATGAAGGGGTTATAAAGTATTTTTCTGACAATGCCAATTTGTAGTTCTGGTGATCAAGGATTTTGGATTTTCCCAGATACTTCTTTTTCAAATATTCTGTTCTATTGTACAGTCATATGCCTTTAATTTTGGTTCAGACAATATAACCATGACCGTCCAACTTATCTTCAGAACACATCCCTAAAGTATGATTCCCCCACAACCCCTTCCTCCCACGCCTCCTGTAAGACACAAGCATGTGTGACACCTGGTAATTTGCAAGAAAGTCACCGAACTGAAGGAAAAAGGAAACTCCAAATGCAGCTCTAAGCCCTTGCCCACCACAGAACTGCCTAAGAACTAGCCAAATCTAGGTGCTGCATAAAAATAACGCCTTACATTCATGGAGCAGTTATAGTTCATAAAACACTATCCCCTTCCCTAAGCCTCACATATCTTTGAAACAGATATTACCACCTCCATTTACAAAAGACTATATAATTAGCTGTAAGCAATTATGTCAGGGGACCTGACTGCTCTTCCGGCTAACTGCTTTTACGTCACCCCATATTCTTTCTGGATTATACCTTTTTGGGAATTGCAGGCAATGGTTAGTTACACTCCTCCTCTCATGAAGCATGTGAATTGCCTTAATAGTGGCCCAGAGTCTGCCTAGCACTTCATTCACAAAAAACAGTTCAAATACACATTTGATCTTGTTTTGAGTTTCCTTGTAGTGAAAGGGAGCTAAGGGTTTTCCACTGTTCTTCACATGGAAAAGCCTCTTAGACTTTCTCCTTAGACACTGTTCCCTTCCCCCAAAGCTTTAAACTCAAAGCTCCTGCTAAAATCTTCTTTCCCACCCTCACCTGCTCCCCCCACCACAAACTCCCCATGTTGTCTTTCCATTGTCTTCCTCTCTCCCCCTTCACTTCCTCCCCATTGCTGAAGGTTTTTCACCCAGGAACCAGCCAGTTCCACAGGACCACTGCAGGATACCTGGCACAGCTGCTCTCTCCTCCACCCCTCCTCACACTCCCTCTTGCAGGAGGAAGGCCCTGGGGACCTCGGGGAAGTGTTGCTCTTTTCTCACCCTTACAGGTTTTCTCTAGACAATCTGTTCAGAATTCCACCCCAATAGCAGGAGAACTTTGGAGGAGGGAAAACAGAGAGGAGATTTAACATTTGAGGAGTATTTTACGCCGTGCCCCAGGGGACAGTGTGGTCCAGTAAGAGCACTATAAGATTTAAATTGATGCTGATCGAATTTAGCCACCTACCAGTTGTGTGATCTTAGGCATGTTGTTTGTTTTCTATTCTGCCTGTCTCAGGACACAGAGACTATTACAGAAATTAAAGGAGATGATGTATGTTATGTGCCTTATACATATGTACTCAGTAAAGGGTATTTTTGTCAGAACATGAAGAAAATTATGCAGAAGAGGAAACTGGGTTATTCAGAGATTAAATACTTGACATAGGGTACAAAGTTAGTAAATAACAGGAGCCAAAGAGATAACTCAGTCCATAACAAGGGACCAGGAAAAAAATGTGTCCACACTATCTTCACCTGGTGCAGTGCATTTTCAAAAGTGAAATTCTAAAAGGGAGATTTAATTCTGGCCAAAGGTCTACCCTTCTGCAACCTCACTGAGATGTTTTAATTTGGGTTTAGAATTAGTGAGTGGTTCGCCAGTTTTATTATATCCTCAATCTTACTTCTGTTCTCCCTTCTGCCATATGACAACGAAGCACACATACTCACATTTGAGAGAACAACTAAATTAAGTATTATTTTCTTGTCACAGTTGGACAACTTTAAAAATAATTAAAACAAGCTTTCACTTCAACTGAAAAGAAATCAGTCATTTCTTCTAAAGTGATAGGGAAGAGCAGGGCTCCTCGAGTTTCCTTTATACCTAAAACAAGGTCAAAGTATAAAGTATTCTTCTATGACTTAACTTCCTTCAAATATATTTATTGGTGCTATGTATCTTGTTTCTCATACTCTCTCTATTTGTACATCTCAAGTTTCAAAATGCATTGTATGTTCTTATCAGACTCCAACCAGCAATTATTTCATGAAGATTATTCCTTGCTATACTCATTGACATTTATAGTCTATGTAACCACAAAGCAAGACAATTTTGACCAAGACAAAGATTTTTCAGAAACAACTTAAAATTCATTGGCCACTTGTATTGAATGTGCTCCCACCAACACTCCAAGATTTTGATCAAGAAAATGGAGTTGGCCTTATGCAAACTTCAAAACAGGTAGTGTTTGGCTTCAATGTTGTCAACTATCTCCTTTTGACAGAATCACACTAGTTGCAAGTTTTATTATTTTCATATTTGATTGCAAATCTCTCCTTAACCTTTGAATTCAATGTGCAATGGCACATTTAGACTTTATCATTGTTTGGGAACATTCATCTCGAGATCATACTCCATTCTGAGCCATTTGACTTTTAAAAGAGGACCAAAAGGGCTGGCAAAGTGGCTCACGCCTATGATCCTAGGTCTCTGGGAGGCCAAGAGGGGTGGATTGCTTGAGCTCAGGAGTTTAACACCAGCCTGAGCAAGAGTGACATCCCTTCTCCACTAAAAATAGAAAAAACTAGCTGGGACTACTAGTGCACATCTATAGTCCCCGCTACTTGGGAGGCTGAGGCAAGAGGATTGCTCAAGCCCAAGAATTTGAGTTCCAAGCTAGGACACCATGGAACTCTACCTAGGGTAACAGAGTGAGACTATCTCAAAAAAAAAAAAAAAAAAAAAAAAAAAGACAAAGGACAATGAAAAGGTCTATGTTAATTCAAATAATAGCCAGTAGTAAAAGAAACTAAGTATTTTGAAAACATTAAGGTTTAAATGATTTTTACACAGATTGTTTTTTTCCCTGGATATTCATATGTAGATAGTGTTATCTTTTTTCCCAACAAAGATACTGAGGTCCCAGAGATGAAGCGAGTTGTTTATGTAGTCAAATAGCTCAAACACAGACCTTCTCACCTCAAAAACCATACTTTTCTCCCTGTCTCCTGCCCTGCCTGCCCTCTCATAAAACGAATGCAATTCCAGGCCCCAATGGGTGAGGCACAGACAAGCTTGAGAACTTGGTAATTAACAAATGATTCAAATGTAGTGGGAAATTGTGTAATTATCACCCATGGTGTATCCATCCAAGAGTAAATTCATTACACTCAAATTTGAATGTAACTGCCTCCTTGTCTTTTCTTCATTGTGACAATGGGAGCCCATTCCCTGTCCATGCCAAAAAAAATCTCCTTTGTAAGCCTGTACCTTTCTCTTACTCTGTAAACCTATCTTTCTTTTTGTCAATAAACTCTGCTTCATGCTTACCCTACTTTGGGGTATATGGCCATTTTTCTACCAACAACACTCCAAGATCTGACAATCAGGCAGCTGCCAAACCCAGCATTCCAGATTTCTAAGAAGCAGCTGGTACTCTTCAAAGTTGTGTATAAACCAAAAAGTGCTTTCCACAGGGTCTGCAGTTACCAGGGCAGGGCCTAACTTACTGCACAAGTCATAAACAGTTAATAAACCTTCCTTTTCCTGCTAAAAAAAAAAAAATCTGAAAGTAACAAGACTTGAGACCCATAGGATTCTACCAGAGGGAAGTAAAAGGTAAAAGGCAACATGTACGCTGAAACCCTCTTTGGCTCCAGGGTGAAAGTATTGGCTGACCCGTTTCTGGATCTACTTGGAAGAAATAAAAAGGTGACATATTAAAGTTATATCTATTGTCCAATAGATTTATTTGGCAGGTACACTGTATCCTTTTCCCAAAGATCTTCACAGTGAACGTGGTGATAGTATGTTCTTCCAGTAGGTATTTTTGCCTTAAAATGCTATCACATTATGCATATTGCTCTATATTCAATTTTCTCCATATTGTATTGAGGCTCTTTTCATTTACAGAAATTTGTGTTAAATTGGTTGAATATATAGCCTAAATTTTTCATACCTTCCTCTATTCATGCTCTTCATTTACAGCCTCACACCCGACCCTGAGCTTGGCCATGGGACTTGCACAGGCCAGTGACACATGTAGCAAAATTGAAACCAACAGAGGGATGCCTGGAGAAGCACATTTCCCTTTCTACCCTCTTGGACTCCTAACACATTCATGAGAATGTGGCCAGGCTGGGGATGATAGGTACATGGCCCAGACACCCTTTCATCTCAGGTGATAGCCAACAGCCATCATATGAAAGAATGAGCCCATGGGCTGGGAACCTGTGACCTTCCTGGTCCTTATTTATGTACAACTTTTTGACTGAATCCAAATTTTACATAACAGGTGCTTTTATTAAAAGGGGAGCAGCAGAGAATGAGAAAGATTTTTTTGTTTTTATTGGTGTTCACAAAATAATGATCTTGCAATGAGAAGGCCTCAGGCTCCCCATTACTCAGCCAGTCCCAAGTTAACAGAATTTCCCAGAAGACCCATATACAGACTCTAAGAGACCACTGTTGCTTCAAGCAAGTAGGTTTTGGAGTTGCTTACTATGAAGCAATAGTTCACTGACACAGTATCCTATAATAGACACACACAATTACTATACACATATTTTCCAAATTTAGTCTTGACCCCCTATTATTCTGTAAATATCAAGTACAGTGATAATCATAAAATAAAAATCAAATCAAATCATATTATTTATCTGCTTAAAACAAATCAATGGCGTCCTCATTGATTTGAAATAAAATCATACAATTTAGCAGAACCCCTGTCACCGGTCCCACATCAGTTTCTGGCTCCTTCTCTCGTGTCCTACAGTTCCATCAGGCCAGCCTTTTGTAAACAGCCCCTTCATCCACTTCAGAACTTGGGCAGCGGCCGTATACCTGGAATGCCCCCCACATGCAACTGAGTACCCTGCAGCCTGATTCAATACATATTCTACTCAAAAGAACTTGAAGACAACTACCTAGGGGCCCCCAAATCTCCAGTTATTCTCATCCTCAGTTGTATGACTTTATTATTTTTCTCTTAGCATTTGTCACAGTAATAATCACTCTCTCTAATTTACTGCTTACTCGTTTCTTATCTATAGAAGCAATGATATCAGGGACCATGTTGGTTCTGTTCATCATGATAACCCCAATATCTGTCTCAGTATGTTTAAACCTGTGGGCTCAAAAATATGAGTATAAAGGACGAAAATGTATCAAATTTATTTATCAATTAATCAAATAAATTCCCTATTTTGAACATCTGGTTTTTAATATGTGTATTTGCCACATATACTAAATATTTATCAAAGCCTTTTAAAAATGTATAAGAAAAAAGATGAAATCCAAAAGAAAATCAGAGAAGAACGTGAATAGGTAATATCACTTATAAAATAAAAAATACAGGTCAGGCCTGGTGGTTCATGCCTGTAATCCCAGCACTTTGGGGAGGCTGAGACAGGAAGATCACCTGAGGCCAAGAGTTCAAATCTAGAGACTAAGCAACATAGCAAGACTATATCTCTGCCCCAAATAGAATAATCAGCTGGTGTGGTGGTGCAAACCTCTAGTTCAAGCCTCTCAGGAAGCTATGTTATAAATCTTAGGTAAGGCCCAGAATTTGTGGTAACAATGAACTAGGATCACCCTGCTGTATTCCAGCCTGGGTAACAGAGTGAAACTCTGTCTCTACAAGAATAAAATGAGATAAAATAAATTAAAAAATTTAAAAAAGAAATGTATACAATTGAACACATATAAATCAGGGTGTTACCTCATTATAAATGCAAATAAAAACATTTCATAAAGCATTATATACCTTTGATAATACTTTGAAAAAAATAGAAATCAATGTTACAGTAATTCAAGACACTGACATGTTAGCTTTCTGGAGGTTTTATGGACACGCATATCAGATGTATTAAAATTATGAGCTGGAACATATTCTTCTTAGCAAAGTATCTCAAGAATGGAAGAGAAAGTATCCAATGTAATCAGCCCTACTATGAAACTTATTTATAAGGACTCACACTTCCACATGAATGCTATGACCCAACTATAGCCCAAGATGA
>CAUYRH010056412.1:0-20405 GCA_963574655.1 Perodicticus potto
GTAATCAGTAATCTTTAAATGAAGATTATTTGACATTGTACTTAATTTTTAGATATATTTGGAGAACTGGCATTTAAACCAGACTTCTACCTATTCTTTAATATATTCCTGTGTTTTCATAAGCTGTGTTACATTTTCAACATACTTTTGTATTTTCATCTATAAAATAAAATTTTTGCATTTATTTATTATAAAAAAATATGTTTTATTTATTATCTTTACTTTGTTTTGCCCTTTGGTGATTTTATTACCTGATAATTAGTGATATTTTCAAATTGAATTGACACATAATAATTTTATAATCACAAAATGTTCTTATACATTTTCATTATGCATTTATGGATTATTCTACGATTTTCTACTTAGGCAATCAGTATCTGAAGGGACAAAGTCCTTGTTTCTTCTTTTTTTTATTCTTATAATTTATTTCTTTTCCCTCAAAAGAACAGATGTCAGCACCATCCTTTACTAATTTCTCATCTTACACTAGCAACTTTCAAAACATACCTTCTAAAACATTTTCTACTTTTGTGTTATATAAATTTTCTTTATTAGTTCTAAATTTCCCTTATTTTCTACAATTATTTTTAAAATTAAAAATATATGCTGAGTTTTATTTAGCACATTTATGCACATATTGCAATTACACGTATTATTCTTTAATTTTTAATTTCAAACCTTACATAATTTAATTTACAAATACGAATCTAATCTTGCATTTTTGGGATAAACTTAACTTGTCCACAATGTATTATCACATTTGCATGCTGCTAAAATAAGTTTATTAATACATTACTCACAATGCTTGCATCCAAGTACCAAGTGAGATGACAATCGTTTTACCTGTATTCAGTACAAAATTTACCTTCAATTTTATTCTTTGGAAACTTTTATTTACTACTGGAATTTCCTATTTCTTGAAAGCTTACTCTAAAGTCACAATTTATCTGTACTCAAAAGACTTCGTTTGGTAAAATGCTTAACCATTTATTTCATTTTTCCCATTATTTATTTTACATTTTTAAATACGTGATAAATGAAAGTAATTATTGTGTACTTTGACAACATACAGCCAATTAAATTAGACTTTGATTAATATTGCTGTGTTACCGAAATCTAGTAATAGTTACATGTTTCAAATTACTTTATAGTTATGGAAACACTTTCCTTTTGTTAATAACTGAATTTTAATACAAACTGGAGTAGCTGCTAATATTCAGGTAGAATGCTGAATTAAAAAAAAAAAAAGCATATGGGTGTAATCTTCCTGGCTTAAAGAGTAAATGATGATGAATAAATAAGAAAATTTCAGCGATTAGAAAGAAAAAATGTTGGCCCATTTTTTTCTAAAAAATAAATACAATTGAAATGCTTTTAACTTTAAATATAGCTGCTTTGTTCTCATTAGTGTTATTTTTGTGTGTGGTGTTTGGTAGAGCTGACTCCCCTATCTCCTTTTTTTATTATTATTGATTAATAAAAACAGTAGAATTTCTCTCCATCTCCCATAGTTCTTGAGGCTTAATTTATATCTGATGTAGATTTTGCTTACAGTACTTTGAATATATAACATTGCATAGAACAATGGAGTTATATTAAGAGAAGTGTGGAGAACCTCATTCTTTTCTTTTTTTGCCTGTCGGGGAACACTCATGAACAAGTGTAAGTTAAATATGCCAATCATTATGCATCTTTCTTTTTTCTTTTCTTTCTTTCTTTTTTTTTTTTATTAAATCATAGCTGTGTACATTAGTGCAATCATAGGGTTCAATGTGCTGGCTTCCTCATGTACAATCTGAAATATTTTCATCAAACTGTTCAACATAGCCTTCACGGCATTTTCTTAGTTATTGTAGGAAAACATTTGTATTCTGCATTTAGTAAGTTTCACCTGTACCCTTCTAAGATGCACTATAAGTGTGATCCCACCAATTACCCTCTCTCCACCCATCCTCCCCCCCTCCCTTCCCCTTTCCTCATTTTCTTGTGCTATAATTGGGTTATAGCCTTCACATGAAAGCTATAAATTGTGGTACATGTATATCATGGAATACTACGCAGCCTTAAAGAAAGATGGAGATTTTACCTCGTTCATGTTTACATGGATGGAGCTGGAAAATATTCTTCTTAGGAAAGTATCTAAAGAATGGAAGAAAAAGTACGCAATGCACTCAGCCCTACTATGAAGCTAATGTATAGCTTTCATTATGCATCTTTCAATCAATGGCTTTCACCTTGAACAGTAAAACTTCACAGGATCAGGGAGCCATAAAGCTTTCAGATCTTACTGCAGATGCTGTGGACATAGAATTCAATATTTGAATGCAATATATTATATAAAAATAATAAACCAAATGCAATATTTGAGTTAATATTAAGTGCAATCTTTGAATTTTTCATCATAAAATCATTGATTTTTGAGGTGAGTACTTTAGTGCCAACATAATATCATGAAATCCAAATACATTTGTCTACAGATTTACTTTGCCTGGAAGGCATTCACTAATGTTAGACATTTATTAATTTTATTCATTCACAAACTCAAATACTTGTTTGTGGTGGAAAATTCTCTTTCCTATATTTTTCCCTTGGCTAACTATTACGACCTCTCCAAAAGGGGTTTAGTGTCATCACTTCCTGAAAGGAGAGCCATCACTGCCACCACCGTATGCAGAGTTATGTGACTCTGCCAGGGTTGCCATGACAACACACCACCAACCAGGCGGACTAAACTACAAAAATGGATTCTCTCACTTTTAGGGGTAGGATGCCCAAGAGCAAAGAGCCCACAGCATTAGTTTCCTCGGAAGCCTCTCTCCTTGGCTTACAGATGGTTTCCTTCTCACTACGTCTTCCCATGGTCTTTTCTCGGTGAGTGCACAGCCTTGAAGTCTCATTCTCTGTGTTTTCATCTCTTCTTTTTATGAGGACTTTATTCAGATTGGCTGTCTCTTTAAAGGCTCTGTCTCCAAACACAGTAACATTCTCAGGTTCCGGGAGTTAGGGCTTCTACTTAGGAATATCAAGGATACAAAATTCGATATATGATTGACATTCTTAAATATTTAAGAAATAATAAACAACTTTGCAGTTGTGTTGAATTTTCTGTACTTCAGCAAATTTTTACACATTTCATAGACAGAAGACTAGGTCTTTTCATTCACATATGCTACAGTAACTAAAGCACTTTAATTAGTATATATGTCTAGAATCAGTGTCATGCCAAGTCGTAATAGAATATGAGTCAAAAGGTAAAATCAATAATACTGGTCACATCTCTTTCTAATATTTTGATATTGTGTTCATCATGAAATTTTTACATTAATTTGATTTTTTTAATATTGCATGTAATGTTATTCATCTGAACTACTGAATTTGGGGGTGTTTTGTTGTGTTTGGTTTGGAATCCCTTTACGTTTTGCAACTGAGTTGCTTCATTCCCTTCCGTGCTATTCCTGACCCTAGTTAAAATGATGAAATTCATGAGGCAACATCTTCAGGATCTGTGCAATGATTTCCCTAAAAAGTTACCTTGTGACGATCTTTAGACAACTAATAAAATGTACCCTATGTTAATACAAAACAAAAAAAAAATAATAACAATAGGAACCTGTCTCTTGACAAGCACTAATTTGGGAGTCAGAAACTTGATTTCTAGTTCTGTATTTTCCAATTGTTTTCTGTTTTCTAGAGTTTACCTTTGCTGTAGGTGATGGCAAGACACAAAGGCAGGCATACAAAACGCAGTATTTAACAGTGTAATGACATCCACCTGAGAAACATTTTATAAATTCACAATTTTGAGTTTTACTTTGGGAGACTTTTTGTTAGTAGTAGAGTATGATACAGAAATTGTTAATACACCCTCAACCCCTAACTAATCCTAACATAGTGATACTTGAAGGAAGTGGCTTATGAGTTACATTGTTAGCAAATATCATAGTTTTGATAATGTAAATATAATCTGGGAATTGGTTGGAGTCACTGCTTTGCCCTACATTCAGAACCATAGCTCGGAGTGAGTTTTAAAGACAAGGGTACAGAAACCTAGGTACAGATTGGTTTAGAGGTACATCAATAACATGACGACATTTACTAGAAGTACAAACTCTGATAATGTTACATGGTGCTAATAATAATGGTCTCTGCTATCATATCCTTTACCTCAAGAGGTAAAGGATACAAAGCTGCTCACTTTATATTTACTATTTTCTGTAATTCTCAATACTTCCCGCAATGTATCATTAACACCTTTGTTGATATAATGAGAAACATGTAGTTTCTCAAAGTTAAATTATTCTTCGGGATACAGATGGTAATTAGATGTCTTCATTTTTAGCACGAAGCTCAGAACTTGTCACAGTTGGTACTGATACTTTTTTGTTGAAAGAATAACATCAGACTAGAGCAGAGTGGAATTGATTCAGAATCAGAATCCAGTAAATGCCTTCTGACGGAAGTTAAGGATGGTATTACACAAACAGCTGAAGCCCTGCCTCCAGACAAGGGGAAAGAAAGAGCTCTCATTTAGAAGACAGAAAGGAGGCCTTGGAGGTAAAAAATGAAAGACAAAAACCTGAACAAGAGTCATGACGCCAGGTTAAGCTGTGGGAATAAATAGACACGCTGAGTTTAAAAAGGCTTAACCGGTTTGCTTGTTTAAAGTCTGAATTTTAAAGAGATCTTGTGAGCTTGTAGAAAAAGACTTTGCCAGAGGTCGAGAACTGAATATGAAGACTACATTAATTATAGGAATAAATGGAAATTTCTTTGAACAGTTACACATTAACTGGCAATTTCCTTAGGTTCATATTTACACCAGTTTTATTTGGCACTGGTTTCTTTTTTTTTTAATTTCTAAAATGAATTTCATACACTTACATTTCCAGTTGAGGAGCTTATACTAACATTTCCAGAGAATAACGTTGCCATGCATTTTTAAATTATTTCCTCGGTTTCCCAGAGCAGTCTTGTCCATGCCCACTCACTTTTTTCACTAATAAAAAGGACATGACTTAATATGTACTTATACCAACTTAGAAGCTACAACTGCATTTACCATTATATGAAGAAATAATTTTGTAGGGACTTAATATTGGGGGGTTCTGAGTATGCCTACGGGGAATGTGTAGAAAGTCTTCATTTCTCTCCATTTTTACTCTTTTCTTTCTCATTTCAGCTTTATGTCTTCTTTCTTACTATCGCGATATTTGGGGAGCCTGAGAGGTTGATAATTTGGTGTTTCTATGACTCCCAGCCAGTTTCTTGGCACCAGCTCACAGAAGTTTCTACTCGTTAGGTCCGCCTGCGTCTTCTCTCTTTTTCTCTTCTGTAGGTCCATGTTAGCTCAGGGATTATGGAAGCAGGTAAAGGATGACGGCCTCAAACCTTTCTCTGGATGGTCTTACACCAGTTCCATTATCGCCACTTTCTTGCTTGTAGTTTTTAGAAGCTATTGGGGAATATGCTGGGAATCCAAAATCCTAAGCCAGGGAAGGAATGGTCGGAGAATTCTGGCTCTACTCCAGTCCCCTCTAGAAACAGGACATTCTTCACTACTATTACCCAAGTCACAGAACTCCGAGGTATGAAACTCAGGGTGGGCTTCTTTCCAGGGCCCTTCATCTACGTTGCGAGTGGTACATGCACAGATGAGGCTCTATCTGCTCCTGATACCTATCCCGAGGCTTGGAAACCAGGCTAAACTGAATTCCAGGCTTCATTTTTCCTGGCTTCCTCACTGCAATTAATAAACTTACTCTGTGTGAATTTTTGTGCTCATGGGTGCTCTGTCTCTGTAGCAGACAAGTTGGTAACCAGTGACCGTGTTTCACAATGACTTTTGAAAGTAAAACCTTCTATATCCCATTATAAATTTTGTTCTGCACAAATCCTTCATGCTCTCAAATATTGCAGCTTTGTATGTGAGAAAGAATCCTTTCTGGCCTTATTAACTTAAGTCTACACAAACAGTTAAGTAGGATAATGCTAAACCCGAGTCTTTCTGGAATGTTTGTATGTCCAACATGAAATTCACTAAGGGTATATCCGATTATACCAGTCACCGTAACACCCAAAAATAAGAGAATGTCTGCCCCATGTTAGGCTCTCAGTACTCACAGTACATCCTGACTTATTGAACAATTGTAAATTTTAACAATTACTGATTTGCCCTGGTTGTACTGTGCCTGTGATATTCATTTTTGTCTTGTTCATAAGGTGCTATGGTTTGAATGTTTATGCTCTCCCCAAATGTATAAATTGAAACTTAATCACCAATGTGATATATTAGGAGGTAGGCCAGGGTTGAAGGTGATTAGTCCTGGAGATGGACCCCTGATGGATGAGATTAATGTCCTTATGAAAGAGGCCCCTGAGGGCTGTCTTCCCCTTTCAGAAGAGCTGGATAAATGAAAAAAGCTCTGTGGCAAGTAGGCCCTCACTAAACACCAACTTGACTGCGATCTTTATCTAACTGTGTAGCTCAAAAGGATGAGATATGAATGTTTTGTTCATAAGCTACCCAGTATATAGATCTTTGTTTTAGCACCTCGAATAAACTAAGACACAGAGGTCAAAATGAATGAGACAGAACGATTAATGTAGCTCATTCTTGACTCTACCACCCACCTCAATTGTACAGCGGCAATCGCTTTTGCTTTTAAGTAGTTATTGGCCTTTCTTTCAAAATACCAGGATTAACACCTGCCTTTGAAAAACAACAGAGAATACAAAAAACTCCATAGAAACACTTGCCA
This sequence comes from Perodicticus potto, assembly GCA_963574655.1. Lineage (NCBI taxonomy): Eukaryota > Metazoa > Chordata > Mammalia > Primates > Lorisidae > Perodicticus > Perodicticus potto. The sequence continues at coordinate 6,759 of CAUYRH010056412.1, forward strand.
ATAAGCTGTATTAATTTTATTGAGTTCCCAAAGGCTATAGTCCATAAAGGCTGGAAAAATGCATTTTGCTCTGAAGTGAGATAATCTTAATAAGGCAAATCTACATATATTTCATACATTTGTCTTCTCCCATTTGTTACATTATTCTATTTAAATAGAAACATCAGACTGGTAATGACTTGGAATATAAAACCAACCGTTCAGGTGACGTTTGGCTGGAAGTTTGCCTTAGATAATAAAACTTCTACCAATTGCAAGGATCATTAGATAAATAAGGACTCAAAATAACATAAACATCAAGGGTAGTGGCTTATTTGTCCTGCCTCCTTCCCCTCACATTTTTTGACTCATTAATCTTCATCTCTAGATATTGGTTAAGCAGGATTTCTTAAAGGGATGGAGTACGTTGCTTCCAGTGCCCATGCTACTTCATCCTACATTTTCACAATTCCCTGTACCTTCCCCACCTGAGCACTTTTCCCTGTGTAAGCACTCTTTCCACATGCAGAACTTATTTTACTTATTTCCCTCTCAATCATACAACATGGAAAGAAGAAAAAGGGTCGCTTTATGGTAAAATAAGTTGACAATGTGTCAACCAAGTGTTGGTAGTGATAGGTAGCAATGAAGTATGAAGGTAGTAATGACCTTCCTATGGTGTGATTAAAATGGCACTTTGACTTAATAGTCTTATCTCCAGGAATTTATAATCCCGGGATAGAAAAATCTCATGACAAATTCCAATAAAGACAATCTTATGAAATACCTGACCAGTAGTCTTCAAATACCTGTCAAGGTCATCAAAAACAAGTATGATTAACTCCCAGCCAATAGGATCCCAAGGACACATGACCAGTAAATATAATGTGATGTCCTCAATGAGATCCTGTATAGAAATAGACATTAAGCAAAAGCTAAAAAAAAAAAAAAAAAAAAAAAAAAAAACCTGTAAATCAAGTTTGATTTAATAATAGTTTATCAATCTTGGTTCATTACTGATGACAAATGCATCATACTAATCTATTAGTAGTAGCAGAAAGGAAGTATGAAGTATATGGAAACTTCTTGCACCCTGTTTGCATTCCTTTTCTGTAAATATAACACCATTGGATAAACAAGAGGGACCGGAAATGTTCATTTTAAAAACCCTGTGAAAGTCTCTGTCTTTGCTGTCAGCCTCTCTGGTGTGTGGAAGTCAAAATGTTCATTTTAAAAACCCTGTGTGAGTCTCTGTCTTTGCTGTCAGCCTCTCTGGTGTATGGAAGTCAGGTTGCATCTCTCTTCAGTGCCCATTGCACAGGAAGACCCTAACTAATAATTGTTGAGTTAGTTATTAAATGAATGAGTAAAATAACCATTTAATAACTGGCTGTGGAAGAACATTAATTCCTCCATTAATTAAATCCTGAAGAAACTCCTGTTTTATATGTAAATACTATTTCCTCAAACCACCATCAGGATGAAAATTAATGCCATCTGCTTCTTGTTCTTGCACGACCTTCTGCTCTTGGGTCCTGCAGTCATTTTCCCTGATGGACTGTCCTAAATATCTGTTTGCTCCCCAAAGAATCCCTCCGCCTCTGAATAATAAACTTCTTCTGCTTCCTTTACCAAGTACAGTACACAAATCCGTGAAAACTGGGAAGAGCTTAGGGACTCCCCTCCCCTGCCCCAGGGACAGACATTCAACCTTTGGCTGCCTTCTGATGTTCTCAGTGCTGATGAGTATGACTTACGACCACTTTGGCCACCATCACATCAGTTATTACTGTTTATGTGACGTTAAATTAATTTCAAAAAGGTAGTTCTCAAACTCCAGATATCCCTAGTGGAAATGCAATTTTTGTCTGAGATGAGGAACATAATTTTAGAGACTGGAGAATTTGGAATATACTGTGCTAGAGAGAGCACTGCCAGGGTACTGTTCAATAGATAATTCGTCAAAGGATACTACAAGAGGGAGAAAGGGTTTAAGTAGAGAGGGGAAAAGGAATCAAAGACTCAAAGACTCAAATCATACTGAAAATAGTAATAGTAATAATAAAAATAATAAGAAGAAGAAGATGAAGAGGTGGAGGAGCAGGATGAAGAAGAGGAGGAAGAGAAGAACTAGCAATAGTGTTGCTCCTGCTCAGTAAGATGGAATAGGAAAGAAGCAACGTCCCTCTCATTTATCACATCTGCCAAGGATCCAGAACTGAGCTCACTATTACCTTTGCTGTAAGTCAGAGATATCATTGAATACTTTGTTTTTTGAGGGCCAATTTGTAAATACAATATATTGCACATTTATCCAGAAGGAAAAAAAAAAACCCTTTTATTATAAAGACACTTGTACTAGGCTGTTTATCACAGCCCAATTTACAATCGCTAAAATGCGGAAACAGCCTAAACATCCTTCAACCCAGAAATGAATTGGTAAGCTGTGGTATATGAATACATTGGAATATTATTCAGCCATCAAAAAATGGAGATTTTGTAGCATTTGTACTAACCTGCATGGAGGTGGAACACATTATTCTTAGTGAAGCATCACAGGAATGGAGAAGCATGAATCCTATGTATTCAACTTTGATTTGAGGACAATTAATAGCAATTAATGACACGGTGGGTCATGAGGGAAGGGGAGAGAAGACAGGGGCAGAAGGAGGGAGGGGAGAGGGAAAGGAAAAAGAAAGAAAAGAAAAGAAAATAGTGACTAATTCTCACATAAATTGGATTCAATTTTGACCAAAGTACATTACTTAAACATTGATTTTTAATTCAATTTGTTAATATGTTGTTTAGGATATAGCATCCTCATTTATAAGTGAAATATGTTGGTAATTTCCCCTTTATAATAATATATTTTCTCTCATTTTAATATCAGGTGTATCCAGATGAAGTAGAATGATTTTGAAGTATTTCTTCTTTTTCTATTGTATATAAGACTTAGCATGATCTGTTTTTTTAATTATCTTTTACTTTTATTTATAAATATTAGTTGTCTGTTTTTTGAGACTTTGGAAAAAAATAAGAAGAAGTTAACTGATGACTCCATACTGAACCTCAGGATCAAAGCATTCTGTAACAGACATACTTTTATTTGACAATGTGAATGTTACTTTCTTTGCAATATTATTATTATTATTGCTTAAAATTTTAATGCAGCAATCGTCTGATTTCTTTTCTGAAAATATTGGTCTTCGTTCATTGTTTACCAGGTTTTTATTTCTAGTCCCTAACTTAAACACTGTTATTATTATGAAATTTTAACCCTTTTTAATTTTGTGAAGGCAAAAAGTGGAAACCTAATAAACACATGTATAAGTAAAAAACATAAATAAATAAAAATACAATATGTTGCAATGTTACATCACAAGGAAAATATTCCAAATCCTACAAAACAAATTTAGAAAAGAAAGTACATTTATCAAGGTCAGGACTGGAAAAAATCTTTAGGATAAACTATAAATAATCCCTTATAATACCCTTTAGTAGGCCAAAACCATAATTTACAGAATTATTTTGTGCAATATATTTGTTCATGCTTTAAATGCTGCATAAAGGTTAAATGGTCAAATGATTAAAATATTGGTTCATGTATCTGGAAGTATACATTATACTTTAACTTTTATATGTTGTCTTGTTTGTTGTTTGGTCATGCAGATTAACCTGTTTATTATCCCCACCTCCATTAATATGTATATAATATATATTTATTGTATATATGAATTAAATCAATGTCAGCTAGTGGTGAAAGATTCAGTAGAATTATACATGTAAACCTATGTTTTATTTTAAATTTTCTATTATTTAAGAGGAAGTATAGTATCTAGTAATAGCTTTTATTTATTAGATATCATTCACTGTACTAAGTGCTGGATCTGCCTCCTCCCATTTAAGTCTCACAAAACCATAATGTCCCAATATTAATAACGTTATTTCTTCAGATGATGGATATCTGGTTTATAGAAGTGGCAGAGCTAAGATTTATCTTTAATTCAGTTTGATTCCAAAGCTTGAACTTTTATCCTAGTTTTATCGTTAATGATTATTACTTTCAAAAAGTATCGCACTCAGTGTGAATGAAATTAAGCAATCAGAGCTTTCCAAGTAAAATGGATACCATAATATATATACATTTTGACCATGGATTTAATCTTGGTAATAAAGATGTGTATTTAAATCAGAATTTTCTTCTTTAAAAACAGTGACTCCAAAAGCAAATCATTCATTTATTCTTCATCGTCACCAACTTCAAAAACTAAATTGTTTATCATGAATGAGTTGACTGAAATTCTTTTTTTCTTTATTACGTGAGGTCACTGTAATTTATGTGGGGGGAAATAAAGTGTGCCTTTCTACAGAGCATAGATTATCTTAATGGTGTTTCTTGTCAGCTGGGATGGTTCTGTTCCCATTGCTTCCCACCCTGCTACATGTCCATGGAAAACTTGCCTGTCATGAGCCAAACGCTCAGCACAGGGAGCTCCTTCCTGCTGGCACCAAAGTAATCTTATTTTGGAGGAAGTCAGGTTATCTTCAGGTTCATAAAGTGCAGATAGGGTAGGATGATCCTTCCAACATTCCTGGAGTATTTTAAATTACTGTTAAGTATAATGTGCGACCGTCAACATGAAAATAAACTATCTTGAGAAGGGGCTTTTACTATCGAAGGAATATTTTGCTTATATATGCAGAAATATTGCAATACAATTTATCCAATTTGTATATTTTTGTTTTTGCAAATCATTTGCGTTAAAATGCGTTGTTTGCCAGCTCATTCTAATGTAAAATTATATGTTCTTGAACGTCTTAATTGCAAATCAGTAGATCACACTTAATAATTTTGACTGTTTTTCCACTTAATCAGCAGTCTGCATGAATATTTACAATTAGATATATTTTGCCTTTGCAATGTTTTCTGAAACAAATGTTAAATAATCAACACAGATATTTAGCAATTTAACATTAAATATTACTAATTTTAATTAAAATACGTACCTCTGTAAAATGCCTCAGACAAATGGATTCATGCCTTGCATCTAGGTGACCTCAGAATTTGGGCTGTTATAGAATCATTGAGTATGGCCTACTATTAGTGTCCTTAAAGTCTTTTTTTTAAAGCTATTGCATAATGTAATTAGAAGCCAAAATGACTATAAGTGAGTCAAATATAGAATGATAGAGCTCAGAGATGAAAACCAAAACTCTTAGCAAATTCATTTGATTAAGCTCCTGTATAACTTGTTAAGCTCTTATAGAAGGCAAGTCTTTTTGCACACCTCTTATTGCAACCTTTAGGGCTTAGGAGACTGAGATAGGGTCACAGAACTGTGCTTAATGTAAATTAATGATGGAAGAAGTGTTTTGTGACAAATAGAGTATCTTAGTTTCCTGATGGAAAGTAGGCCTGTGTGAGTTTTTCATGTTAGTATTTTATAGTTAATTTTGACATTAAGACCCTCCACTCCAACAAGGATGTGATCAAGGCAGAACGATGAGCTGCTTCTGGGAGACGGAGCATGAAGAGTCACATCTTTTCTTCATCTGTTAGTGTATATCAGTATCTTTAGCTAGGAAAGAGGTAAAAGGCAGAGAGGAGAGACATCCCTCTCCGCTTCTATAAATTCTATTTGTTTAGAATCCACGTATAGGTAATATGCAGCGTTTTTGTTATTCTGTGTCCAGTTTATTTCACTTAACATAGTATCTTCCTGGTTAATTTAAGTTGTTGCAAAAGGTAGGTTTTCGTTCTTTTGTAAGACTGAATAATTCCATTGTATGTATACGCAAGTGATGTGTGTGTGTTTGTAAAAATAATATGTATACACCGCACAATACCTACCTACCTACCTGTCTATACCACATTTTCCGGTTCATTCATCCACTCATGGACATAGAGATTGTTTCCATATCTTGGCTACTGTGACTGATGCTGCAATGAACAAGACAGTGCAGGTGTTCCTTCAAAATAATTTCATTTTTACTGAATCTGTATCCAAGAGAAATGTACATTTCCTTATTAATTTTTTAGAATTTTTCATATTCTTGAGAATAAGTACTTTGATGGTGGATGCATTGAAAGCTTTCTTTGAATGTATTTTAGAATGCAAAAAGAAATTGAAAAGGGTTAACCAATGTTATAATAATCTCTGTTGGGAAAGATGTATTAAGTAAAACACACACATGAAAACTGTGAATAACATGTTGATGCATTTTGCTACATTACAATTAAAACTTACTTTTCCACATTACAAAATTAAACACAAACCTTCTTAGATGTGGAATCTAAAACAGTAGAATTCCTAGAAGCAGAGAGAAGAATGGTGGTTTCTGGTTAGGACTGGAGAATGATGTTAGTCAACATTATACAAAGGACGAATTTTCAGTGATCTAACGTACAGCATGGTCACCATAGTTAATAATATTACAGAATATATTTGAAATTTCCTAAGAGAGCATATCTTTATTGTTCTACCACTTATGCCTACAAGGTTAAAAAAGGACATTTTTAACTAACATATTAAGAAACAAAAACATGTAAATTGAACATTTTTTAATCTAACATATTAAGAAACAAAAACATATAAATGGAAATCTAATGAGCTGATGAAATGTAAAAATATAGTCAAACTATAATACAGGATCATTCCTTATTCATTAGGTTAACTTAGCTTTCAAAGCCTGAAAAGGGAAATACGGGTGAAAATTCAGAACAAGGAAATTTTCGTAAACCACTGGTAGCAATTTCACTTTGAATGACTACTTTGAAGAACATTTAGAAATATTAGGGAAGTAAAAATAATATTTTATATCATTATTTCTCTGCAACACATTCTGGGTTACTGACTAAGAATTACATTTCAATTTAATTACATCTCTTCACAGGTAGCAAGAGTGATAATTATTCTTTCCTCTGAAAAAAATTTCATTGTTAATATTTTAATTGCTGTCTATTCTTTTATAACTACCTGTATACATTTCACCATTTAATTTCTATGATTTTCTTTATTGCATTTGGTTTCTTAAATATGTATATTTTAAAATATGTGCCATGTTGTTTCCTTCAAAACAAATGTGTGCCTCATTATTGATTTTTATGGGAGCCATTTGTAGCATTTTCAGTGTTTATGCATTTTGTCATTTTGGTGCACACACTCCTTTTGAGTAGGACATGTTTTCCTTTTGTTTTGCTCTTGTTGTTATGATTTATATTTATTTTTCTCATTCCTTTCATATAGCCATTTGGAATTTCTATCCATCTGGTAAGCCTCCAGTCTGAAATGAAATCTTACACATTTGTAGTTATTGTACATTGTTATGAAAGCAGTAAGAGTTGGCTGAATTCATATTTCAGACTGTGTTTTGTCCTTCCCTATTCTAGATTATTCTTTATCCATAGTTTCTATTGAAATCCAAGCCATAGGAAGCCCCCCTCCAACCTTTTGCTTAAAGCAGTGAGTCTGGTTCCAAAATTCCCAAAACGTGCGTATGTTTTAGGCCACATAATTTCCTGGTCTCCACTGCAGGTGTCTGGAACAATATCCCACAAACCAGTGGCTTCAAACTCCTTTACTTCTAATAATTTCTGTATGAATTCTGGCTCATGAAGATATTCCTCTTGCTATGGAACAGAGAAATGTTTTTTATTTCCTATTCATTTCCTATTTTGTTTTATATTTCACTTAACATTGCTTTGCTTTTAAAGAATACCACACATTAAAGTGGGAAAAGACAGCACTGCCTTGAGCATGAAATGTTATGGATTAGTTTGTAGTACTTTAAATTTTTGAGATAAAGCCTTATTGAATGTTTCTCAGAATAATAATGTTTTCTGAACATTTGTTGTAATCATTGCAAAGGTAACAATAGCGAGAACAATCTCATGAGGTAAATATTATTTTCAGCCCTGTTTTTAATAAAAAACTGAAAGGCACAATCTTTTTAAAATTTTTTAAATTGTTTTACTAAATCATAGCTGTGTACACTAATGCAATCATGGGGTACAGTGTGCTGATTTTAAATACAATTTGCAATCCTTACATCAAATTGGTTAGCATAGCCTTCACTTCACTTTCTTAATTATTGTGTTAAGAATCCTTTACACGTAGTAGATTTCACGTGTACCCTTATAAAATGCACCAGCCATTTTAATGAATTTTTTAAGTCACAATTTCACACAACTTTTAGTTTCAGAAACAGAAAAAAAATCCAGAACCAAGTGCTTTGATTCTATGTACTGAACCATTTTGCTAAAACTAACAGCAAATGCTTTGGTAAACTCTAAAATCTTTGTTATCATTAGGCATGAAGTAAACATTAATTGCCATATTTTGGTCATCCTATTGGGTCAAAGTGTCATGTTCACATTCTTTATGAACTACCTACAACATAGTTTAAGCCAGCATCTTTATGCCTCTTTAATAGTGGTTGAAATAAGGTAAAAGCAATTCTGTTATATGCCTTGAGGAGAATAAGCTCTTTCTACTTAACTTCATCTTCTGATGCACATTACTTGTGGGATGGCTGACTATTAGAATGAACAAATTCTTCTTCCAGCTTTGTGAATCCATCTAAAGGATGCCTGAAGGTGAAGGTGAGTTAAGCAGGATATTCTGAAAGCATAAAAACTTTGTCTGACTGCATTTCTGACGTACATGGTTTCGACAGCCTGGGAGTTCATGTATTATACATGGAGATACAGCCTCGAGTCCTAGTAACTACTTGCTGGAAGAATGACAGCTATATGCACGTTGTCTATCACAGTTTTCCATAAAGTTTATTATGAATGCATTTCAAGGTAGGTGTCTCCGTCCATATATTGCCTTTGAGCCAGTCCATATATTGCCTATGAGCCTTCTAAATATTGGGGTTTTATTAATTGAAGGAGTAGAACAATTATTGTACTACCTATGCTGCTAAGACTCCAGTGTAATAGTCAATTACAATTTGATGCAATTAATATTGTATCAAAAATTGCGATAAAAGTGGTATGCTCAAAGATGCCGTATGTCAAAAAGCACATTGAGGTTTTATATAGTTTTGAAATTCAAAATTATTGCATTTCTGATATAAAATTTTATAGTGTTGTCAAATGAATATCCAACTACACAACATGAAATAATATTTCCTTTCTTGTTTTGAATGCTGCTTTTTTACTCCATATGGTTTCTAATCAATTCAGAGCTTTTGCTGAGCTTTAGAAAAAGTTGAGAGGTCTATTTATGGGCAAGCAATCTATTTAGGAGTACCCACGATAGAAAATGTTTTTCATAGAAATTTATACTGATTGGCAGTCCAGGCACATGACTAAAACTTTACACTAATTGAATAAAAGTCATTGCATTCTCTTTCTACCAGAGCAATGTAGGCAATAAATTTCATCAATTCTCATTACTTAAAAATATGTATTTTATTGTAATCTGTTGGTGGAAAAGTGGATATTGAAGGGAAGAGTCATATTTTGATGTGTTTACATTGTTAGAAATAATGATTTGAGGAGTTTCAAACTAACTCTTAGTTGTTTATTTCAAGTAGTTTAGGAATTTAATTAAAAAAAAAAAAATGACTGTCGACAATGGGCAGAAGAGACCAGAGACTGGAGAGATATAGGTCAATACGAACCTGGACCCATTTAGATTGTGACCATAATACTGAGGATTTTTCAGCTGGGTGTAAGAGCCACAGCCATGGTCTGTCCCTTTAAAGTAATAAAAAAGCATTGGTAGAGTTCTTTCTCTCCCCACACCACCTGGTAGGCTGCACAGCTATTCTGTCTGGGAGAGTTGATGTTGGGAGTGGAAAACAGTTATACATGAGGGGCCACATGGGTTGGATATTAGCAAGAGCACCTTGTGTCACTGAGTGCGCCCCTCGGGTCAAGGTGAGAGAGAGAGTCCCCTTTCTCCCTTTTCTCAGTATAACATGGCCAAGCTCACGCCCACACATTTTCAGGTGTCAAATTACTCCTCACAAAATTTGTGTGTGTCGTCTAAATAGAGTCTACGTCTAGTGTCTTGTCTTCAGACTGGGTCACTCACCTATACTTTGTTTATATTGAAATTATAAATAACTTAAAATGTGATAAGTCAGAAATAAATCAGTTTGAGTCAGAGGTTGCTGTGAGCTGTGATGTCACAGCACTCTACCGAGGGCAACAAAGTGAGACTCTGTCTCAAAAAAAAAAAAAAAGAAAAGAAAAGAAAAGAAAAGAAAGACAGAAATCAGTTTGAATAAAGTAGTTAGACAGAGTTTAATTGGGAAGTATAGGTCCAACAGGAACTGTGACATAAGGGTCTGGCCTTCCTCCGTCTGGATATATGAAATAAACATCCAGCTATCCCGGAGTCAGGGGCTTTGCTGGATCCTCACAATAAGGAATAAAGATCCCTCGGCCCATGGGGTTCTTAAAATTTTAAATCTGTGCCTGTCTTTTCATTTTCCTTCATTCTCCCATCTCCACCAAACACTGGGAAAGAATCATTGTGAAATTTGGGGCCACTTCCCCAACCGGAATCCAGAATGGAAATTTTAGCTCCTTTTATAATTGCATCCCTGGCTACTTTTGAAATTCGTTTGTCTATCATAACAATAATTCAAGCGATGGCGATTTTTGTAGGGAACTAAATAATTACATTTCAAACTAAAATGTTTCAGATTGTATATGAAACCAGCACATTGTACCCCTGATTGCAGTAATGTACTCAGTTATGAGTCAATAAAAATAAATAAATATATTTTTCATAACAAAGTGAAGGTTCTAATTATGACCTGTAAAAGATTTGGGGGTTCCTAACTAGACAATATTACGAAGAGCTTGAGGTAATGAAAAGACAAAAAGGTTTCCCAGCATTTAGGTAGAATTAAAATGATGGTCTAGAACAAAAATCACCACAATGTATCACCCAATACAGAACTTATTGCTGAAGGAAAGCAAAATTCTGAGTTGTTGGAATTTTTGGTGGGCTGCAATGAAAAAGAAACATTAAATGACAGGAATTACTTAAGAAACACAAAATTCCTGAATAAAGAGCCATAAAAGCAATTCTTATATGTTATTTGTGGTTGAACAACAATCAGTATATACAACTTCATATGCTTACACTTTTATGTATGTATAAGACCCTGCATGTGTGTAATGTTTGTAATATGTCTTCATTGTTTTCATAAATAACACATTTTGATATCATTTGATGCACACCAACACATATATATATATACATAAAATTATAATATGGATAGTGGAATATAGTGTTTTATATATATATAAAGATATATTTCACTTATTACAGCGCTTTGAAAGTGACCTTCATTGTTTTCCATGAGTTAACCAAGAGTACAGCCAAGTATGCATGATCAATTACAGACCTGCTGAGGCAAATCTAGGGGCCTACATCCAAAAGGTAGAGCTTTGATCTGAGGTAGGGCGGAGGAATAAGCAATTCCAGGGCTTTGGAGTGGAATGAACATGGAATTAGAACTGGGACAAATTATGAAGCTTAGAAGAGGTTGCTTCTGGGTAAATGTTTTAAACTGTGGAGGCTACTTTCAGTTATTTCTTTGGGTTGATAAGTGAATATATTTATATATTTTTTTAAAGGCAAAAACATATAAACTAAATTTGACTTCTTTCAAAAGGCTATACTAATTATTTTTGCCCTTATTATTTTCCATAATATTGTTTATTATATAGCAATATTCAGTTTAGGTGTACCAAAATGAATTCCACTGGAAAATCCTATAGAGCAGATATTAATGACTTTGTTGGAGTTGGTTATACATACCTGTACAAGGACATGCTTTACTACAAATCAATCTGAAAACAGTCTCTTCAACTTTATGTTTTTATTTTGTTTTATAAATGAGAAGAGTAGAGCAAGAATAGATTTTTACCTCTTATTGAATGTTATATAGTTAGCGTTGAGAAAGAACTCGTATATGGTATATTCATTTATTTGAAAATTTTTCCAATTGTTTTTACTGTCAGCTTTACATATAGGGAAATTGAGGCTTAGAGAAATATAACACCATAGTTAAATCCATACATAAGAAACACACCATTCAATAATGAATTGGCTATATAAGACATACAAGACTTTCTTCTATGTAGTTTACTAGTTTAAAAGGAAAAAAATCAAAATTCACAATTTTTTTCCTTATGACAAACTAATTATATAACTTGAACATGCATTGTAATTCACTTTCTCTTTATTCGTTAAAAGAAACATGTTAATTTGCTTTTAATATATTTTAATGGGTAGATGGATATCAGGAAAACAATCATTATCATTAATTTGAGGAATTTATGATTGAGTTCTGGTTTTATGGAAGAAAACAGATAGAAGGGCTTTCTCTTGGGCTGCCCAGAAATTGGAAATATTAAGATGCAATGGAAAGAAGCCAAAATTTTAAGCAGATGTCAGAAAGTGTTTTCCCACATTCGAAACACTCTTTCTTCAGATATTAGAAAATTTATAAGATTTTATTTACTGTTAAGTTAAGCTTCCAAACATGTTAAAAATAAGCATAGAAATATGACACTTATGAATTTGTAGGCTCAGTATTTTAATGGTATTGATTTTCATAAAGCAATGAAAAGGTAAATGTAAGTCCAATGAAATCCTCAGATTTATTGAAACTGGTGAACTGAATTTAAATTACAGAGTTTCATAAAAGAGACAAGAATAAGCACTCAAATTGTGCTCAAATTTTTGTTTTTCATGTCTCTTGAAAATGTTTCTGTTTGGTAGCTTAGAGAAGAAGATAATCAATATTATAATGATAAAGTATATGAAAGCATTTTGAACCATGAAAATCACCATAAAATACATGATATTGTAACTGCTGGCATTGTTACTATTGGGATTTTTGTTTTAAGAAAGCATAAATTAGGAAGTATGGAGCAGGAAACACTAGTAAGCAAGAAAAGCATTACTGCAAATTTAACCATGATTTAATATATGCTAAACCTTATGAGGTTATTTTTAATCTAATTTCCCAAGTGCATAATTAACTCAATTTTTTGCTTGGTGTTTTTAAAATTTAATTTAAGAAATTTCACCATGTAAAATATGTTCATCATTTATAAATAAAAATAGTACTACAAGGCATATAATAAAAATTTCTTTCCTGAGCCTGTTCCAAATTTTACACATTTTCTTATTCTGTTTTCTAATGATAACTATCTTCAAACCTTTAGCAGTTTCTCCCAAACTTCATTTTTTATTTCTGTAAAATGAATAACATGCATTGTCATGTAAATATTATTTTCCAAATTTATGCTGTTTGTTGATTTTGTGCATAGAGGGCAATGCTATATTCATTTAGTCAAAACTAGAATTGCACTGGACAAAGTTAAATGGGTGAGATAGCTTTAGTTAAGGCTATTGCAATAAGGGAGAGTGAAAAGAATTCTAAATTCAACTCTTTTGAAAGAATGTGCTGAGCTGGTTCTGGAGCTGCGATGGAGGATCCAAGGCTGTGTTTATTTGCCAATGTCTTTATACAAACGAAAAGTATCTCCTGGCTCGGCGCCTGTGGCTCAACGGGCTAAGGCGCCAGCCATGTACACCTGAGCTGGCGGGTTCGAATCCAGCCCGGGCCTGCCAAACAACAATGACGGCTACAACCAAAAAAATAAAAATGGCCGGGCGTTGTGGAGGG
>CAUYRH010056416.1:0-13637 GCA_963574655.1 Perodicticus potto
GGGGGGCCTACAGATCTCTCTGTTGGAAGTGTTCTCTCAGGCAGTCTCTCGGCTTGTCCCTCCATTCCACTCAGGACTCAGCACAAGGTCATCTTGTCAGAGGCCTCTCCTGACCACTCCATACAACCCAGTACTTCTCCACCTCTCTCCTTACCCTGCCTTATTTGTCTTCATAACCGGCATACTCAGTTACTATTTGCTTAGTGCCGGTCATCACTACATTCCCAAAGCCCAGAAAGGTGGCTCATACCTACTGACAAATGCCTCTTTGTTGAATGAATGAATATCAATGTTTCAAAAAAGAGCTCAAAAGTACAACTGCAGAAATAGGGAAGATGACAACACGTGTGTAACTTGCAGATTGCTCTCGTTTAGGCTCTGCAGACCACAAAGAGTCTCTGTTAAATAATCTTTTGCTTGTTTGTTTGGTTTTTGAAATCTTTTAAAAAGAGATAAAAGCTATACTTAGCTAAAGGATGTACAAAAAGAGGCAGAGGCAGCAGTTTACTGATCCCTGATCTATAATATTAAAAGTTACAATTGGAAAAGTAGTGGCCTTGAATGCTGTGTTAGCTAAGGAAGGTAATTTGGAAACCAATGAGGGCAACATGTATAATGAAGACAATTACATGGACATGTCTTATTAGAATACCATTTAAAAACATGCTGTAAGAAAATCTTATTTCAAAGAAAATATAAAACTACAGTTATTTAAAAAACAAACAACCAACCACAACAAAAAAAACCCCAACTCCTCCTTTCCTTCCTCAGCCTCTCTGGGCCTGTCCTTCCAGAATCAGTTCAGGAGTCCACATCCCTGGGGTGCCTTCCCTGACATCACTTCCTCCCAGGGCACTCTGCACTTACCTACATCAAAGAATGCATCACCCTGCATTCAAATCATTCGTTACTCGTACATCTCCCTCACTAATCAATGAGTTCCTTTAGGGTACCAGCTGTGCTTTTTTAGTCTCTAGCACCTAATACAATGTCTAGCACATCACGGACAAACAGTAAATAGCTGCTGAATTACTCAACAACTCTGATAAAATTAAGGGAAAGCAAAGAACCTTTAAAAATGCAATGAAATTATAAGTTATCGACATGTTTCTAGGTATTTGTGGATCAGAATGCTCCAAAAGGGGCAGCACCTGTGGCTCAAAAGAGTGAGCCACATATGGCGCTGGTCCCATATGTTGGAGGTGGCAGGTTCAAATCCAGCCCCAGTCAAAAACTGTAAAAAAAAAAGAATGCTCCAAAAGGCTCCACATTACCCAGTTACTCTGCAGCACCCTATTCTCATTAAGAAGGGACCTAGGAGACAAAAATTGCTAAAGGACATTTTAAGGGACTCAGGCTCCGGAGGTCTCAGAAGGGGCGCTCTGTCCAGACGAGTCAGGAAAGGGTTCCTGAAAGGAGAAATCTCAAAGGAGAGCACAAGAGTTAAGTCAGAGTTAAAACAAGAAAAAAAAGAATTTGAAGAGGTCCTCACTGAAAGGAGCAGGTGGTGACCCGAAGGGCATGGGCATGGCTTGAGGACAAGGGCAAGAATGAAGCGGGGATGACAACACTGGGGCCCGTGTGCCAGGCTGTGATGACCCTTCCTGTCCTCTTCACGCAGGATCTTCAGCAGGAGAGCGACACAATCGGTACCAGAGTTCTGGGGTGATGGCTTGATTCACAATGCACCAAGACACTTTCTGTCATCTGTGGTTACTTGAAGTCTGCTAAATCTCGCTAAGCACACTTTTTTTCCCTCTTTTTAAAACGAATTACAGCATAACTTTGCACATAAGGGTGATATTTAGGAAATGGCAGGTGACTTCAGAAAAAGCTAGTTGCAACCTACAGAATGAGGTAGAAAAAGCAGGGTTTACATACTGTTTGCATTGCTAATTGCAACTGTGTAAAATTATGGGAAAGTCAAAAGTAAAATTATGTTATTCACATATTTTTTTAACACCACCGTCAATTTAGGAGAGTGAAACAATTTCTTTGGCTAGTAAGGAATAGACAGACACCCTCTCTCCTTAGTTCTCCTGTCCAGACGCACGCCTCTGTGCCCGGCTCTCCCTCCGCCTCTCCCTGTTCATGAGCTGGGCCCACACTTGGCACAGGGGGTGCGAGATTCAAAGGTAAACGGAGACACAATCTCTGTCTTTGAAGAACATACATCCTAGTGGAGAAGTCACTACAAAAATAAAAGTTTACACAGTGTGACAGAAATAGCAACCAAGTATGTAGGTACACCGAGAAAAAAATCTGTCGAAGGCAAGAAAGTCTTTAAAAAGGATGTGACACCTGAACCAACTGAAGAGCCAGCAGGGTGCATGTGCAAGAAGACTGTGGGTGGGGATGGCAGGCAGGCAGGCAGAGCAGCAGAAGTTAAAGGCTTTTATAACAGAGAACGTTCTGTGCCTATAACTCTCAACCTTTTACTGTGCCCAAGACACCTGAGGGGTATAAGATACTCTCCCAGAAAAGGTGGCTCACGCCTTCCAGCTGCCCCACACGGTGGGGGAGGGGCACGGAAGGACAAAGAGCGGCACCTAGCTGTGTATTTGGGAAAGGAGAGAACAGCTTTTTAAAAGGATCAAAGTGTCCCTCCCCAGTCTCACTCCTATGCCACACCTGGAAAGGCTCCTGATGGCACAAATGTATGCATGGGTGTGCTCAGGCCAGGGACTGTGGGCAGGAAAAGAGATGCAGAGGGCTGGGGCTGCCGTGGCTGCCACGCTGGGAAACACACATTCTCCTTCAGCCGGGGGGTCTCCACACTGGACTATGCCACAAGTACACAAGGCCTTTCTTTTTTTTTGTTTTGGTAGAGACAGAGTCTCACTCTGTCGCCCTCGGTACAGTGCTGTGGAGTCACAGCTCATAGCAACCTCCACCTCTTAGGCTTAAGCGATTCTCTTGCCTCAGCCTCCCAGGTTGCTGGGACTACAGGCGCCCGCCACAGCGTCCGGCTAATTTTTGATGCAGTTCGGCAGGGCCGGATTTGGACCTGAGACCCTCGGTACATGGGGCCGGCGCCCTACTCGCTGAGCCACAGGTGCCGCCCTACACAAGGCCTTTCTGATGGAAACACAGGCACAGATAATTTTAAGGGAATCAGTTTTTAAATTTCTACCTTTTCTAAATATTCTTTCCTAAAAGAATCTTCATGAGAACATGCCGTCAGTCAAGGCACAAGGCCCACTCTTGTGGAGCTCCCCTTTGGCAATAGCCCCTCTCACACCTCAAGTTCTTCCCAGACCTGACTCTGACACACTGTCCAGGAATCTAAAAAGCTCTGCAGCACCAAACAAAGGGACTATTCAAAGTGCTGGTTTATATATAACAGGGCTCCAAAGAAGAATAACGAATTTCTCTTTGTGCATCACAGGTTTCTAATTCTTTGTTTTCAACAAAAAGTATGAAGGATCTAATTGAGATGTCAGCTGATAAATCATTAAAAATAATTTTAGACAATATTTTGCTATATGATTTTTGGTCTATAACTTACAGAACATTCAAAGAATTCAGTGGCCCTACCAGCTAGGCAAAACTCCTTCCCTATCCACTGACTTATATAAATAAGGTTTTCAAGTACTCACATCCATAAAAATTAAAATAGAAAGAACTGTATTGGACTCAATCTAGCAAAAAGTAATAGTCATGCAAGGGCCCAAAAAATTAAGTAAAGACAATGCTGAAATCCCTATCGACCTCGTTAAAATGTGCTTTCTGAATATAATTTTATTTTTATAATACTTATCAAAAAGTCAATACATCTATGTTGATCTGATCAAATGTATATTGTAATAATTGAAACAATAACTTAATACAGAATTAAAAAAATTGTAGAACCCTAAGGTCACAAGAAATTTTAAATGTTAATTTCTATTTACATAATTATTTCTGATGCAGAGAAACACAATTTTTAAGCATAAAGGCACTGTAAAATCAATTATATGAAAGTGAAAACTGCAAAAACTCTCTTTAAAAAGTGACTCTGTCCAAACCCCTGCACTAATGGACTTAACTAAACTCTAGCATGGCTTCTAGCACCTTAAGGCCATGTCCCTAAAATGACCCCAGTTTCCCTTAAAATCCCTGCCAAGAAAGTTCGGAGCTGTCAGGAGAACTTACTGTCTGTTCTAAGCAACACCAGGGAATAGGGCAATAGGTCCCTCAGCCCCTTTTACAAGAGTTACTTTCAAAAGCTTGTGGTTATCATCCTCCCTGTGCCCCTGGGAGATGCAAATCTTCTACCCGCAGGTCTCCTCGAGGACCTGCAGAGCTGCCTCTGAATCACAAACCTTCAGGGAGACAGCTCTCCATGGGGGGGTAAGGCCCTAACTCTCAGGTGGGAGCTGTGCTCCAACTTGCACACCTCCTACTGTCACAAAGACACAAGATGCTGTTTCTTCAGACAAGTGCCAATTAGCAAACCCAGATGGTCCAGTCACGGGGATTAAACCCCCTTAAGGACCTGCAGGGCCTTTCCTCTAGCACACACCTTAGCACTCAAAAAATCTGCTGCTGCTGTTTCAGTGAAGTTTAATTTAGTTTAAACTGGACTCTATTCCCTGTGCAGTGGTTATTACTTTAACAAACCTGTCTTTGCTACCTTTAAGTCACATCCAGCTTCATTTCTCTTTGGCAAAAGAAACAGTAGAAATATTCTGAGGAAAAGGAAAGATGCAATCTTTAGTTCTCAGATGCTAAAGATGTATCACTGTACTTTTTTTTTTTTTTTTTTTTTTTTTTAGATAGAGTCTTACTTTGTCACCCTCAGTAGAGTGCTATGGCGTCACAGCTCACAGCAACCTCTAACTCCTGGGCTTAGGTGATTCTCTTGCCTCAGTCTCCTGAGTAGCTGGGACTACAGGCACCCGCCAGAATGCCCCGGGTATTCTTTTGTTGCAGTTTGGCCGGGGCAGGGTTCAAACCCGCCACCCTTGGTATAAGGGGCCAGCGGCCGAACCACTGAGCCACAGGAACCGCCTGTATCACGGTACTTTTTAAAGGTGTAGTGACAGATTACAAATCCCTATGTTGGATACAAATAGCTATGGAACAGCTTTATGTTAAATGCTAATATTTAAAATGAGCTGAAAATTATACTGTCTTTTGTAATCGCTTAAAATTTGCAATAAACTTTTTAGATATCAAGTGTGAGATGATAGTCAGAGTATTTTTCCAGTAAAAAAGGTTCAAGTCCATAGAATGGAGCACTGTTTACCCTGATTTTAGTCTATTATATTAAAATCCACTAAGTGGTACTTAAAAACATAAATTCCATAAATTCCTGGCCCTCATTAGACTTATGGACTCAATCTATTGGGCTGCGAAAGACACTGGAATTGGTGGAAAGAAACATGTTTTTCATGAGCTTTCCCTGGTTAATTCTTATAGAATGAGAAGGTGTGACACACTACTGTAGCTCAGGAGAATTGAAGCTTCCGAGTGACCCAACCAATCGGCTGATGGTCAGTATAGGAAACAGGTGGAGGTGGTTCCTACCACTGAGGCAAAGGGACAGTGAGATCGTCATTGCAAGAGTCTAGACCAATGGTTCTCAACACTTCTAATGCCGCGACCCTTTAATACAGTTCTTCGTGTTGTGGTGACCCCCAACGATAAAATTATTTTTGTTGCTACTTCATAACTGTAATTTTGCTACTGTTATGAATCCTAATGTAAATATCTAATATGCAGGATGTATTTTCATTGTTACAAAGGGGTCGCGACCCACAGGTTGAGAACCACTGGTCTAGACAGAGTAGCTGAGGTTGAAGGTACCCTTGTACTTTGTCTGGGTTTTAAATGACATATATATATAAAAAAAAAAATGAAAGACACCCAAATGCTGTCTTCTGCCAGCTCCTGGGGCAAACACTTTGGCTGATATATGTAGCCAGGTGCCAATGAGTAGACCCAGCATCTTTCAGACATTCTTGTTCAAGACCCACAGTGAAAAATACGTTGTGTATCAAAATTCAATTATTACACGCACATACACACACACAAGAACACAGAGAGACACATGCATATATTAAAAGCAAAAAAAAAAAAATTTCATGCAACAATACACGCCCTCCTAAAGTGTGATACATTCTGGTATTCCTTATTCTAATTTACAGTCTAGCATTCTATTTCACTTGTTTGTTCGTTTTTTTTGGCTGGGGCTGGGTCCGAACCCGCCACCTCGGGCATATGGGACCAGCGCCCTACTCCTTTGAGCCACAGGCACCGCCCAACTTATTTGTTTTTTAATGCTGACCACAATGCTGTAAACTAATTACAGCACCCACTAAAGCTTTATAACTCAGTTTGTAAAACACCTGTAAATCTGTTCTGATGGTGACAGGATGACTTACAGGGGCCAGCAAACAACGGAGTGACAGAGGAGATATCAAATTAACGCATCATTGAAAAACGTGCTGCTAACTGCCCACAGCCCCTTGCCCTGTGTGCTGCCCCTGACACTGCATGTGCCTGTGTCAGGTCTGTGTCCCTCCTCACTGCACTTGTGAGCCCATCAGCGTGAGACCCTCTCAGTATATTGTATCCTCAGTACTGGGTAAAGCATGCCAAGTGCTGCTTTAAAATCAGAAGTATGAAATATTGTGAAACACTTTTAAAATTATGCAACTGAAAGTGAAAATCAAGTTTTAAAATGTTTGCTTTATATAGCTATTTAAATATTCAAACATAAAAATAAGAATGCCTGTCTTGCCACATTCACTTATAAACTTAATAAGAAATCAGCACTATAATTACATTCTTTTGCTTTGCCCTTTGCCTTATACAATAACCACAGAAATAGAATTATTCTTTAGCAGAGTGTAAATGGCCCTCTCTTTCAGCTGCTCACTTTCACCAATGACATAAGCTAATACATTCTAAAGGTCACCTTTTATCTTCATGGAGAAAGGCGTGAAGAATGTTAGAAATGAGGTGAAATGTTACTGCAATCAGTAGTAAATATTTCATTCCATTGTTACACATATAAGTTTTAACAAAATTGGAAAGCATTCCTTCACATTTTCCATTTAAAAATCTTCTACCACATGCATAAATGGGATATACACAATTGTTGTTAAGACCATTTAAAGTATATCCACAGAATTTATATCAAAATTAAGTGTGAGTATGAAAACCCAGCTTTTGTTCCAACAAAACTACTTAGGAACATTTGAAACCAACCTAAGTTGTTGTTAGATATTTATAACTGTGCTTAAAGGAATTCAAATGCCATTTTTCAACCTTTTAGGTAGGAATAAAAGAGAAAAAGGAATAAAGAAAAACAGAAGGCAAACTGATCAATACGAAGTACCTACTGGCACCAAAATCTT
Source organism: Perodicticus potto (assembly GCA_963574655.1). Taxonomy (NCBI): domain Eukaryota; kingdom Metazoa; phylum Chordata; class Mammalia; order Primates; family Lorisidae; genus Perodicticus; species Perodicticus potto. The sequence goes on from CAUYRH010056416.1 coordinate 7,347, forward strand.
TATAGACGCCATTTAATCCTCACAATAATTATTCATGGTATGTGTTCCAGATACTCTGCTTGCCTCCCTTACACCCACTCAATACCACATCCAGGCAAAACCACCTCCACTGCAAACTGACCATGTAGTTTGCACAGGACTCAGTATTCTCCAGAATTCAGCCTGGGAGCCAGATTCCCCAGGGCAACTTCATCACTTTCCCCACAGCATATGTGCGGTAATCCAGGCCACAACTAATTAGCACCTGGCATTCTAGGGGTTACAGGAATTGATTCAGGGGTGCTCTAACCAGAATTAAGTTTCGGACTTTCTGGGCAAACCTACAGGTTGTTCTCTAAATGATCATATCTCAAAAAACACTTACTGCTAAATATTAAAGTATTATTCTTAAAATTATCACGTTTTCTATAATAAAAGATGGTTACAATAAAAAAAATTTAGGACATTCTGTTTGGTGCTCGTGGGGTGCTCATTTGTTCTGTCTGAATGTAGGTTAGGAAACAATATAGCCCCAGTTATTATTACCAGGTAACATCCTGCAACCATACAGCAAAGCTTTATGACACAGCTAAAGCCACAGACAAAAGAGAAGAGAGATGGAAAGAAACTGGCTCCTCGATGACACCCACCGCTGACTCAGCCAACCTGACAGTCAGCCCCATCCCTGGACTTTGACTTACATGAGATAGTAAATTTTTTAGTTGGTTAAGCTAATTTTAATTAGATTTTTACTTATATCTAAAAACATACTAAAATTAATCTACATTTACACAATAGGGATTGCTGTCCCCCATTATATAGAAGAGAAAACTTAACTCAGAATAGACAGTAATTTTCTCAAGGTCAAGCCTGGATAGGCACTCAAAAGGTCTGACCATAAACCTGTCTGCTTCCACATTACCATGCTACTATTAAAGGAACTTATGATGTGTCTAAGATCTATCCAGATTAAATTTAATTTGACATGCTGAGAGCCTACAATGTTAAAGTATGAAACTTGCCAGATTTTTCTGGGTCTGTGTTGAATTAAAATTATTTTGCTCTGTTCTCCTCATAAGAATATTTAATACCTGGTGATCAAATAGCATCAATCCTTCATAGTCCTTTTCATATAAAGTGGCATAAAAATCCCTTATCAGACCAGGTGTACTGGACTAAAAATGATTATAGTATGATGAGGGAACTTTGCTAGGTGGTTCAGTGAACAAAAGATCAAATAATAGGCAGAACTTCCTCAAAGGATGTTTATAAAAATGCATTAGGGAAACTCCAGAGAGCACAGAGATTTGTGCCACACTCCAGCAGTGATCCCAAACCCAGACGCTGGGTGCTGACGCCTCAGCTTGCTCCACTGTCACCTCTCCCATAACCTGCGTCACGGTTCCCGTGGTGAGCATCCCTGTCTCCAGGCTCTGTCCCTTTCACGTATCATCACAAAAGTGATCTCTCTAAAGTGGAAACCTGACAATGTCACCCTCTGGCTTAAAATTTATGTCTAATAGGCCCATTCCCAGGATGAAGTCTAAAATTTACAAGAGTCTTCATTACCAGGCCCTTCACTATGTCTCTAGTCTCATCCCTATACTAACTTTTATACCATGTTATTTGAGTTAACTAAAAGTACTAGGTTATTTCGCGATTCTATTAAAACTGCTAAATCTGTTTGGTGTGTTCCTCCCCTTCGACAAATACCCTCACTGGTTAAGCTCAGCTCAAACACTTCCACTACGGGGCCTTTTGTGGCTACATTCCTGTCCTCACTGACTCTATTAACCATTTCTTTCCTCCTGCCTCCACACTGTTCACTGATTGGTTATTGTCTCCATCTACAAAGACAGCCCCCGGCTGTCAAGCAGGCAGACACCACTGGCATCCTGAGATAGCTGCCCTGGTGCTTCTACTGGTGCTGGGCCTTCACAGAGCAGTTGGAACTAGCTGATGGGAGAGGGCACTTTTTTTTATTAGAAATTCCTCCATTGCACAGGCTAGAGAATGTATTTATAAAATAGCAATTAGGAGATAAATCTATTTATAGGCTTGAAAGGTACTTAACTGAGAAGAGGGAGTTTGTAGGATGAAGGAAGAACAGGGGGGCAAAGGGAGTCCACATCACTCGAGACTGATGGTCAGGTAATAAAGAGCACAGAGCCGTGCAGTTTGCCAGGAAGAGCAAAGCACAGCGGTCGGGAAGGTATTTTCAGACTTCTTTCCTCACTGCTTTTATCATGTTAAAATATGCTTTGGTATTTGCTGCACATAATTCTGAGATCGTTTATTTATTCCTCCGACTTCCCTAAGATTTACACCCCCTCTGAATTTAGAACCCACATGCTTTGTGGGAAGTGGCGTGCTCTCCCTCCTCCAGCTTATTAATGAAGAGGCCTGCGAGGGCTGCAGGAACACACCAACAGCTCAGCATCCCGCCAGGCTCCTCCTTAGGAGCAGAATGCATTATCATTTATGATTGTACTGTGTACACGGTCTTTTGGCCAATTTTCAATCTCTCTTACTAAATGATTACCTTAGCCAATTTGAAATAATTTTCCAAGCACAAACAGAGAATGAATTTTCAGCTTGCCAGCCAGACTGATAATCACAACCACCACAGATGAGCTTTTGCAGCTAAACGTCTTCGGGCACAGGAGGTGGTAAAGAGCAAGACTTTGGGAGAAGGCCTACCTCTATGTGAATCTTGACTTTGTCAAACTTTACCACTTCTAGCTCGTAAAACATTGCAGCAGTTATTTAACTTCCTTGGGATTTAAAATTTCCTATCTGTCGGCTGGGTACCTGTCGCTCAGTGGATAGAGCGCCAGCCCTGTGTACGAGGGGTGGTGCGTGTGAACCTGACCCAGGGCTCTTAACAACAACAAAAATTTCCTATCTGTTAAAATGATTATAAATTTACTTCATGGTGCCGGTGGGAAAACTCAGAGTAATGTTACAATATTCTTTTCTTCCCATCTTAGTATCTGGTTAGAAGGATGGTTGTAACAAGGGAGATGAAGGAAAATGGTTAATCGACTCCACTATTAAGGTGCAGCCTGAATGACTGGGATAGACTTTTAGAAACATTAGCTCTCCTTGTTACTATACCATGACACTGACATCCTTAAATCGCCCTTCCTCCAACTTATGCCGCCATTCACACGTATTCATTTGCTTCCAGTTTCCTTTCCACATACATTCAAACTTCTTTGCTTGTCTTTTGGAGGCTTCTTTATAAGATGTGACCCATTTGGACCAAATGTACTTTCCACTTTACCTTGGGTAAGACTTTTTATAGGCTCATGAGCATGCAAAGTACTTTACTTACATCCTGGACTTTACCTACATGCCAATGACCCCTCTTTTCTTTTCAGTGCCTGAAGCAGAAAAGTGCCTGGCAATTGACATCAAATTTGGAATCAAGAGCCTGGACTTCATTCTCTATACTCTTTTCTTCTCTACCTACTTACTCTCTTGGGAATTTTGTCGAGCCTCCTTACTTTGACTCCTCTCTACACACTGACAACTCCCGAGTGTTATTTCTAAAGCCCCTACTTCTCTTCTGAACCCCAAATTCATATATACAGCTGTCTATCAATGTATGACTTAGATGTTTAAAAGCCTATCACTTTTTCTAAAAACTCTTTGAAATAATGATAGATCCATAAGAAGCTGCAAAATAGTACCAAGAGGTCCTAGGTAGTCATCACTCAGCTGCCTACAATGATGATATCTTACAAAAAGCTTATCAATTTTATGGGGTGGTGCCTGTGGCTCAAAGGAGTAGGGTGTTGGCCCCTTATGCCAGAGGTTGTGGGTTCAAACCCAGATCCGGCCAAAAACTGCAAAAAAAAAAAAAAATTATAAATAAATAAAAAGCTTATCAATTTTATTATGCCCCCAAACAAACTCCTGATCCTATCACTAAAAGCTGCTCCTTCACATTCGGCAAATATTTATAAACTATTTCTCTGTATAAAGAGAATTTATTAATACCTCAAATAGTATGTCTTATACTAAATTGCAGATTATTTGATATACATGCATCCATATGCCTCAACAAACCATGAGCTTCTCAAAGGCAAGGATCATGCTAATCTTTTATTTGTTTACAGCACCTAGAATAATAGCAACAAAAAGGTCTTCCAATAACCATTGCCTGAAAGTGTTTGGAATGAATAAGCCTCTTTCAGGTCAGAATCAAAAGGATCAAATGACGATTATACCAAAACCAGAGATCAATGAGCAAAATGCTTTTTCAAGATTAAAAAAATATATATGACTTAATAGTCATCTTACAATTCTGAGAAAACATTTTATAACACTTGAATAGTGGAGTTCATTATGCGTATAAAACAGCGATAACAATCACCATAAAATTTAGAGGAAAAAAGGCTAAAATATGAATATACCACATTCCACTTAGCAATATGGTATAATAAGAATGGGAACTAATGTTACCACTCAGAAACTTCAGAAATACAGTGTCTTTAAGATAAATGTGGATTACAGATACATCCTTTTTGTTCAAAAAGTTACATACAAAGACCCCTGTAGTTTACTATATATACACATGCACATATAAATATACACCCCAGTAATTACAAATGCATGTATTTATCTGCCCTTAAAGTAAAAATGCTGTATCTGGAAAAAACTAAAATTTATTTACTTATAAATAAACAAAATAATGTTTGTATATGTGACAGTAAATTTCAGCTTTGACAAATATTTTCAATGATTTTTACCATTTTTCCATTTTGGTCTTAATTGAGGTCCTTTCTAAAAGCTTTATTAAGCCTATGAAGTTTTTAACATCTTATTTGGGCAAACTTATGGCCCCCAAGGATGTCCATGTCCTTAATCCCTAGAATCTGTGATATCTTATTTGCCATTTTATTGACATGACAAAGAAACTGTGCAATTGTGATTCAGGATCGTGATCACAAAGCAGACCTGATCTAACCACCTGAGTCTTTAAAGTGGAGAGCCCTCCCTGGCTTTGGTTGGACAGAGATGAAGACTGCACTGTTGCTGGCTTTGAAGATGAATGAAAGAGGTCATGAACCAAGGAGTGAGAATCCAAAGAACTGGATTCTCCCCTAGAGCATGCAAAAGGTGTAAGCCTTACCTGCACCTTGATCTTAGCCTAGTGAATCTTAGCCTTGTGGGACATTCAACCCACAGAAGTGTAGGATAATGCATTTATGTTGCATAAGCCACTAAATGTCTTTTTAGGAGTCAAGAAGAAAGTGATTAGAATTAGAACATATGTAATACAGGTTATTTGAACAGTATTTCTTAGGACAGGTTTACCTACTTCAGTTTAGTTTTTCAAATGTGGTAACTAGAAAATTTCCAATTCCACCTGTGACTCACAGATAGCTCAACCAGACAGCACTGATTGAGGGCCACCTCTCTGGAGTCATGAATGGGAGGCAACCCTTCTAAGGATGTGCGCTCTGCAGAACTGTGCACCTGGCAGAGCTGTCTGAGGACCCTCCCAGGGCAGGGAGCAGTATGAGGAAGGCTGACTTGGAGAACCAAACCACCCTCCCCACTCCAACTCTACCAACAACGAAGCTGATATTGTAATTTCCATCCATCTGATTCCTCTCTTAAAGTGATTACAACTTGAAAAAGGGGATGTCATTTACTGCTCTTCCCCCATCAAAACCTAAAGATATAACAGAAACATTTCTGCTTCCAGGAACACAACACAAGACATGACTGACAAGTTGAATTACAAAATTAATATTTAAGTAATACACTTTAGTCGAATTGAATCCAATTTATATGAAAGTTAGACACTATTTTCTTTTCTTTTCCTTTTTTTTTTTTGTTTTCTTTCCCTCGCCCCCTCCCTCCTTCTCTGTCTGTTCTCTCCTTCCCCCATGCCCCAGTGTGTCATTCATTGTCATTAATTGTCCTCAAATCAAAGTTGAATACATAGGATTCTTGCTTCTCCATTCCTGTGATGTTTCACTAAGAATAATATGTTCCACCTCCATCCAAGTTACTACAAATGCAGCAAAGTCTCCATTGTTTTTGACGGCTGAGTAATATTCCATCGTATACATGTACCACAGCCTACCAATCCACTCCTGGGTTGAAGGACATTTAGGCTGTTTCCACACTTTAGCAATTGTAAATTGGGCAGTGACAAACAGCCTTGTACGAATGTCTTTATAATAAAATTTTTTTTTTCTTCTGGATAGATGCCCAGCAATGGGATTGCAGAATCAAACAGGAGGTCTAGGTTGAATTCTTTGAGCTTTCTCCATACTTCCTTCCAAAAAGGTT